>BPLR01011283.1:0-154888 GCA_021605095.1 Caerostris extrusa
AAAAACAGGACCATTAACACGGTGACGGAATCGTTTTCCGTGACAGGATCGTCAAACGGGAATATTCAATAGCTTTCATCTTTCTGACCCATTATTCTGCGTCCGTTTATTTAAAGGGTTCCGCTCTGCGCTCGCTGGAGCAAGTGTTCCGGAGACGTCGACTTTCGATGGAGCTGGCATGAAGTCGTGAGTGGAAGGGTTTACTACCCGATTTCGAATCTTTGGGACGGGTGGGCAGGTGGAATAGGAATGCTGCCCTACATGAAAATGAATCGAAAAGGATTATGAGGCATATTAACTCATACTGCTGTGTCCACAAAGTAAGAGTTAAATTAATATTTTTTTTTTTAAATTCCAACATCATCAGCAAGGTGTCTTAATTTTTAAAACGACGGTTTGCAAGCTCCCAATCTTTAATTTTTGAACGTGAGCTTCATCGGTTGAGGTTGAACTAGACTAGAGGGTCTTCGACTAGACGTTGTCGACTAGAGAGGGCTCTTCGTCTTCAACGCGTTTCTCTGCCTTCTTTGAACTGTTTTTACCACCTGTTCTTTGCTCAATGAATTCACATATTTAAAAATAGCCGGAATCTGTTTTAAGCATCTCACAAATCCTAGCATAACTTGAGCACTAATGAATGTTTTGACGTCACATTTCACACAGATGTCAAGGACAGTGCCAGCAACATAAAAGAGAAAAAAATTGGAAATTCTATAATCCCCGGGAATTTTAAATTGAAAATGGATCTTACTTTTTGGACACAGTACAACTATTACTTTCTCGTTTGCACGTTATTTAGGTAACATTAACAAGTCTGCTATATCTTCTCTTAAATAAGAGTTTAAATAAACTCATAGTAAAACAAGTAATATATATAAAAAAAAAAAAAGTCAATTCCTACGTTTTTTCACTCTATTGCAGAAAAGCCCTTTATAAATAATTTTTATTCATTTTTTAAGTTTATCTGGCGCCATCTATTGGTAGATATATGCAACTTAGATCTAAAAAAAAAAAAAACTAAAATTAATTAATTAAATTTAATTACTGAAATAATATTGGAAAACACTGCATTAACATCCAGTGTCATCCACTACAAGTTCAAAAAAAATATATTTACACTTGGGTGGATGAATAAAATGTATTTATGAACAATTGAAAATTTGAATAAGATATATATAGGGAGAGTGTGAGCTAATAGAAGAAATTGAAAAAAAGGGAGATACACTAAAAAAAGAATTTAAATGTGTTTCCATGGCAATAATTTAAAATCAGATGATCGATTTCTTAAAATATAATTTGCTCTTTTTAAATCGTTTGTTGTGAAATAATTTGCTCTTTTTAATCGTTTGTCGTTAAGTAATTTGCTCTTCTTAATCGTTTGTTGTTGTCCTATCCCAAATAAGATTACTGAAAACCAGTTGTTAAGAAAAACCTCGATCAATTTGAATGCTATAAAAAAGACACCCCATGAACAATTGTATTTCTATTATGCTATTCTTTCAACCCATTAACATATTTATGAAAAATATCCTATATTCTAATTCTTAATTGCTGCACCAATTTTATACAACTTGATATAGAATTTCAGTTGTATGTTTTTTAATTCATATATATATATATAGGGGTAATGAGAAGGCGGGTTCTCTTGCAAAAAAAAAAAAAAAAAAAAAAAAAAAAAAAAAAAATACATTTTTTGTAAAGACATCTCTTTTCACTCGATGCGACTAATGATCCGAGACTTTTTCCGGAATACTCTGATAATTTACTTGATAATCTCTATCTGATAATTACAACTCATCTAAAACCTGGTTTAAAGCTGTTGCCCTTTTCAGACTCTTGACGGGCCATGATTGTTTGGCCAATCATTTTTTCCAATGAAAATATTTGAAAGCCTAAAATGCATGCTCTGCAGTCTTGGAGACTACATGGATTCATCTCCCTTCCTGTCTGCCCTGCACTTGTTTCCTCTACTGTGTAGGGTCGTTACTGGAGGCTAGGGCCCTTATGGGCTAAACATGTCACTATCTGATTTTCTTCGATTCTCGTTGTTGTTTTTATGTTCCTGTGTTCTTTTATTTTTATTGCTTATTATTATTTGAATTACATACTACTGGCAGATTTTGTGACATGCGATGTCTTCTTTTTTACAGAGTAGGGTTGTCAGCCCTTTCTCCAACAGTCCTTATTAGACCGATAGCTACTGTTTAAAGTGGATTACAAACAATTACAAGCATCCATGGCACCACCAGGACACCGAACTCCCAAAGCTGCGGCCCCGAGTGGTCACTCGGCCATCAGTCCCAGCGTTCTATGTTAAATATCGCTATATCATCGATTATTTTGAAATTAAGTTAAAGAAACTTTATATTCAGTCAATGTAGTTATGACATGTCTCTGTTAGCACAGCATGTTAGCATGTCACTGTTTGCACTATTAACTTATGAACACCCAGCAAGACATGCACCCATAACATTTGCATTCCTAGTTCTAAAGGTAATCTTCACACCTGATGTAAATAAATAATTATAATAATTGCTTCTTACCTGAAGCTGAAATTCAATGCACCTGAGAACTTCCTATAGTTAGCCATTCAACGCAACTATTCGAGAAATTTGAGAATTCTGAAATTTAATTTCGCAAGCTCAACTCTTCGTGAATTTCCATCAGCACCTTGTCTGATGAAAGATCTTTCACAGAATTTCCAATGTTCCATGCTAATGCATGAAACTGGCAGAGGTTCCATTCGAAATCGTTTAATATGAATTTAATTAGCATAACTGAGTCATTTCTTGGTGAATTAGGCAGAAGCTAATGAATAGATTTTAAACTAAACATGGAACAGAGTTTCTAGGGAGAATATTGAACACGAATTTTAATATCATTGCAGTCTATTTCTGACTCTTAAGAGTTTTCCTTGGTTTGAATTTCCTTATGATCGGCAATAAAATCAATGTAATTAATTATTCTACAATAAATGAAGACATCTACAGAATTATCTTTTTAATAAAATTGAATAATAAATTTTATGTAGTAGGTCATTTGGCATATCATTCTCTCTATCACGAATAATGGCAAAATAAACAATTTTTTTAATTCGTCAGGGTGATCGAGAACCAGTAGACACATTACAAAATTCTGTATAAAAGCAGTAAGAAAAAAAAAATGTCCGTATTAATTTACAATGGAACTACAAAAAAAAAAATTTCAAATTGCTATGCCAGATCCCTTGTTACTGGTTTACTAGAAATAAATAATATATAAAAAAAACATTTAAAATCAATTCCTACTTTTTTTCACTATAATGCAGAAATTCCTTTATAAATAATTTTCCTTCATTTTTTTAAGTTTCTCTGGAGCCATCTATGGGTAGATATATGTACCTTAAATCTAAAACTAAAATTAATTAATTAAATTTAATGAATTAATTAATATTTAAAAAAAAACCGTATTCACATTCAGTGTCATGAACTACACGTTCAAAAAAATGTATTTGAACTTGAGTGGATGAATAGAAAGTATTTTATGAACGATTGGAAATTTGAACAATATATATGTAGGGAGAGTGTCCGCTAATAGAAGGAATTGAAAAAAGTCTGTATTAATTGATTACTGGGGGGTGGGGGGAGTCTGCATTAATTTACAACGGAAACTACAAAAAAAAAAAAAAAAAAAAAAATTCAAATTACTATGCCAGATCCCTTGTTACTGGTGGCTCGTGACTTTTTCTAGCAAGTCATGCACCTATTACATTTGCATTCCTAGTTCTAAAGACAATCTTCACACTTGATGGAAATAAATAATTATAATATTTACTCTTTACCTGAAACTGAAATTCAATGCATTTGAGAACTTCATGTAGTTAGCTATTCTACGCACTATTCGAGATATTTGCGAATTCTGGAAATTTAATTTCGCAAGCCCAACTCTTCATGAATTTATATGAGCACCTTCCAGAGAATTTCCAATGTTTCATGCTAATGGATGAAACTGGCAGAGGTACCATTCGAAGTCGATTAATATTAATCTAATTAGAATAACTGAATCATTTCTTGGTAAATTAGGCAGAAGCTAATGAATAGAATTTTAAACCAAACCTGCAATAAAGTTTCTAGAGAGAATATTGAATACGAAATTTGATATCGTGGCAGTCGATTTCTGATTCGCAAGAGTTTTCCTTCATTTGAATCTCCCTTGTGATCTTGCAATGAAATCAATGGAATTAATTTTCTATAATAAATAAAGACATTTATATAATTATTTTTTATAAAATTTAATAATCAATTTTTGGCAGGTTATTTGGCATATCATTCTCTGTATCATGAATAATGGCAAAATAAACAATTTTTTATATTCGTCAGAGTGATCGAGAACCAGTAGAGACATTACAAAATTATGTATAAAAAAGCAGTTAGAAAAAAATGTCCGCATTAATTTACAATGGAATTACAAGAAAATTCCAAATTGCTTTCCCAGATTCCTTTTTACTGGTGACTCGTAGCACCAGAACAAAAAGTCTGTATTATTTCATTAATAGGGGAAAATAATTACATCGGATTAATGTACATGTATTAATTTACATCGGAAACTACAAAAACATGTATTAATTTCCATAGGGGAACTACAAAAAAAAAAAAAATTTCAAATTACTATGCCAGATCCCTTGTTACTGGTGACACGTGACTTTTTCCTAACAAGTCATGCAACCATTACATTTGTATTCCCAGTTCTAAAGATAATCTTCACACATGATGATTATAATAATGGCTCCTTACCTGAAGCTGAAGTTCTATGCACCTGAGAACTTCATGTAGTTAGCCATTCTACGAACTATTCGAGGAATTTGAGAATTCTGGAAATTTAATTTCACGAGCCCAACTCGTCATGAATTTCCATCAGCACCTTTGTCTCTGATGAAAGAGCTTTCACAGAATTTGCCTTTTCAAAATAATTTTTTTGTGTCTTATGTGTGGCTCTCAATGCATTGTTTTTCTTTGAATTTTTGTTTGAAATGTTGCTCTTATTTGGATATTATAGAAAAAATTTGGGGTTTTGAGTCATACACACATAAAAGTTATTATAATGTGACTAAATATACAGGGTGGTCATAATTAAAGTTCCACTTTCAAAATACTGTAAAAAAAAAGAGCCACTCGTCACAATGAGCTCAAATTTGAACAGAAGATACTTGAAGAAGGGTGAAACGGTATGGCATCAAAAAAAAAAAAAAAAAAAAAAAAAAAAAATTCCAAAACACAGTTCTATCGATTTTCCCCTTCCAATTGTTCATAACTTTACCGTGGTGGATGAGCTTTCCACTCACACCCACACCCACATATCACAGTATCACAACTGTTGAATGACTTGGAAGTCATTTTTTCCGTCAAAAAACCGAAACAATCCAGCACATTGAACACTGCAGTGGTTTAATGTGCAACTCATGTCAAATACGTTGTCATTTCGATTAAAAATATCATGTGCAGCCTAATTCACTTTCTTTTATGCCGCTTACAGCGTCATCTATTAATACACTTTGGAACTTCTTTTGATGCCGTATCGTTTCCAACTTCTTCAAGTATGTGTTCGAATTTGAACTCATTGTGACGCGTGTTTCTTTTTTTTTACAGCTTTAAGTTGGACTTTAATTATAATCAACCTGTATTTAGGTTTTGTTATAGTTTTACTAGCATACAATAGTTGGATTAAATACACTACTAGGCTTCTATTATGTTTTCTAAACAGTCATCTTCCTGTTTGACTTCCGATTTCAATAAAGATATTCATCTGGCAAACCAGATACTAATTGTTGTTCAGCTGTTTTTCATTTATTTTGGTTGTTTCGAGTTGGGTTTGGTTGTTTGGTTGTTTGATTTTTACACTTGCTATAATCGGGGGAAACATTTTAATTCAAGACGACAGAAAAAAAAAAAAAAAACCAAGCATCTCTAAAACTGTACAAAGAATCATAAATGGCTTTCTCAGTGTATCAGAGAGCGGTAGCTTTTACTGAAGCAGAGTTTAATAAAGGATGCAGGACAAAAATGGTTATTTATTATTTAAAATGATTTTCCCTTATTTTTAGTACTTTCCATTATCTACTACTTAAAAAATAATTTATTATGTACTTCAGAACTGTTTTGAAAAGTTTTTAAGTTAAACAAGCCATTGTAAAGATAAATTGAAATTTTTTAAATTTATATTCATACATTATTCCTATTTCAATTAACAAGAATATGAAATAGAAAATTATTTGTAAAATATTATCAATATTGAAATTTCGATTGTAATATATTGAAAATTTAGGGCATGAATGGCCGAGTTGCTAGCGCTCTGTCGTTCGGTACCACAAGTTCGGCGGTGCCATTTTAACCCTTGGTCTCCGTCTAAAATGATCGTAGATCTTTACAGGGGTGTTGTTACTCCGCGTCCGTGTCTCATCTTCAAGCTACACGTGCCTTCTGGGTAGTGCGAAGTGAGTAACGTCGGTGCAGAGCTTGCTTTAAGGCATCCAAGACAACTGTCTAAGTGTTTGCCAGCTGCATTATATTCTGATTAAAATGCTATGACTAAAAACAAATTAAATGAAGTTAAATTTAATTAAAATTTATGATTTTAATTTATATTTATTAATTCTGGTTAAAAATATTTAATATTAGTTGAATTGAACACTAAAGACATTCATTTAAGATGTATGTTAAAAATATAGATTGCTAGTCATTCGATCAGTTAAATTGAACACTTATTTCCGACAATAAAATGATTGAAAAATTATCGTTACGATTATTGTTACGACGTTACTCACTTAGCACTACCCAGGAGGAGCGAGTAGCTTGAAGATAAACTATGGACGCGAAGTAACACTACCCCCGCAACGCTCTATGATTCTATTAGACCGGGAACTACGGTTTAAAGTGGTTTCGAACCACTACACACATCCATTGCATCGCCGGGACTCGAACCCGAAACCTGTGCACTTGCCACTCGGCCATTCTGGTCCCATTTTTAAAATATTATCAATATTGAAATTTTGCTTGTAATATATATTTTATTTTCAATGAAATTAATTTACAGTTATAAAATTTATTATATATCACATATTTTTAAAAAAAATTATGAAAAAAATTAAATTTTTAATTCAAGGGTGTCATTTAATGTATTGTTTTTTCGTAATTACTTTAATTGGCTGTTGGTGTTGAAAATGCTATTATCCTTCATAATAAGTACACTGTAGAGGAAGTGGACATTTAAATTAGCATTGTGAAGATTTGAATAAAATCTATCCTTGAAATCTGTCCTGCCATTCCTTTAAATTTTAAGAAAAAGACTCAGATAATAACATCAATTAACAATGAGCGGAAATCACTCCACGCGCAGATGTTTTTATGAAGAAGCAGCTTGCGAAATTAAGCCGCCGACATTTTGTGTTTTCTGCGATTCCGCACAATAAAAAAAAAAATCCAGATTGCAGGCACATCTTACTTCAATTATTCTTTTTGGAATGAATTACTTTATTTTATCCCCTTTTCTTCGGCCTGGATTGTGTTTTGCAAACTTGGCCAGACGAAAAACCTGGAAGGAATCACACATCTGTCGACAAAGTGCAATCGAACGGCAAGTAATAAGCGAAATGGCGGGAAGACTGTGATAGAATTCGAAGGAACAGTGAAGTTATCAATTCCGTTTCCGGTAGTTTCTTTTTGTGAACGGTTTGAAGACATTGAAGAAGTGCTTCAATTTTTGCTTTCGTTATTCTTTTCTTTGGTTTCTGCTCTTTTTTTTTTTTTACTTTCAGACTTCAGATCAGCATCCTGGTGTACTACTGTGCCCAAAAAGTGACCAATTTTTTTTTTTCAATTCCTTCTATTAGCTCACACTCACCCTATATATATATATCTTGTTCAAATTTTCAATCGTTCATAAAACACTTTGTATTCATCAACTCGAGTTCAAATACATTTTTTTAACTTGTAGTGGACGACACTGGATGTTAATGCAGTTTTTTTCAAATATTAATTCATTCATTAAATTTAATTAATTCATTTTAGTTGTTTTTTTTAGATTTAACTTGCATATATCTATCAATAGATGGCGCCAGATAAACTTAAAAAAATGAATGAAAATTATTTATAAAGGGAGAGTGAAAAAAAAAAAAAAGCAGGAATTGACTTTAAATTTTTTTTTTTTTTTTATATTACTTGTTTTCTTTATCAAAAACGGACACAATGCACTTATGCCAACTTTTTTTCAAAGATATCTTTCTGGTAATCTTATCTAAAATTATGATTCTTAAATTATATTTTGCATTTACAGCATTTTTCTTTTTCTCTCATCACTTACGTAAAAAAAGAAGAAAAAAAGTTTGGATTTTTCAACTGAATAAATGTAAGTAATTTTGGAGAAATATATATATACTATTGTGCCTAAAAGTAAGACCAACTATTTTTTTCAAAAACTCTTTATTTATTCTTCCAAATTCATTTCATCGCCTTCAAAGTAATCCCCTCCGGACAACTTCAACGCGACCTCTGCCTTCTTTGAACTGTTTATACCACTTTTAAACATTTCTTTCCGATCTAGGAATGCTCACCGAATGCCTTCTGCAACATTCTGTACGTTTCCGCAAACAAAAATTTGCTCAATTCATTCGGACATTTCAAAAATCGCCGGAATCACTTTTAGCGTCTCAAATAACTCAAACACTATTGAATATTTTGACGTGAAATTTCCCACAGATGTCAAGGACAGTGCCAACAACCTAAAAAAAAAAAAAAAAATGGGAATGAAAATGGGTCTTACTTTTTGGACACAGTAGTACAGTTGGCACGCGTTCTACTGCCACTGATGTTATGAAAAACAAGGTGGCAAGAAGATTCACTGATAATGGCGGCACTTCTTTTAGCAAGTGAGCACCACGAGTAATTTTCGCAATTAACTTGACGAAGAGGTAAGTGTCAAGATTCTCACTTTATTAGACGGAAGAAGCACCTGATCTTAGATTTTTTTTAACAACTGGGTGCATAAAAAAATAAAAGCATGACTCTTCTAATGACTGTAAAAAATAAGCACTGTTACAAGCCTACTTTTAAAATAAACTGTTTACTTCTTAAAAAAAGCAGCAATTCGTTAAGATTTTCCAGGAAAAATCTTTAAAAAAATTAGATTTTGACATATTATCTCATTAACAATTTAAATAAAGTGGGATAGGATGTTTATTTTTAAATTACTTCCTGAAATTGTGATTTATTTATTTTGTTAGAGGAAAGATAATATAATTTAGATGTAGAAAATATTAATTACACACATTTGTGTTTTAGAAATTATTTCTCTGTTTCATTTGCGATCCATATGTTTTTATTAGGTATATTTATTAAAAATCTACGATCAAGATGATAGAGTATTTCTTTATTGAAAACATACATAAAAAAATTATATATATATATATATATATATATACATATATATGTGTGTGTGTTCTAATGCAGCTGGCAAACCCTTCAGCTATCTTTGATGCCTTAAGGCACGCGCCGCACTGAAGTTACTCGCTTAGCACTGTCCAAGAGGTGCGTGTAGCTTGAAGATAAGCTACGAACGCGGAGTAACACTACCCCGCAACGCTCTACGATCCTGTTAGACCGGGACCTACAGTTTAAAGGGGATTCGAACCACTCCAAACATCCATGGCACCGCCGGGACTTGACCCAGAACCTGTGGAATCGAGAGCTATCCACTCGGTCATTTAGGCCCCATTAATTACACACATAAAAGAACACATTTGTGTTTAAGAAATTATTTCAAGTTTATTATGCTATCCATATGCTTTCATGATTGCAAATTTACAATGATAGTGTATTTCTTTATTTAAAACAAAAGAAGCAGTTTTTTATGAGTATTATTTTTCTTTTCGATGATTCATTTTAATTTACTTTCTCATATTATGTAATAATATTTTTTAAAATAAAGGAAACGCATGTGCATTTTTTTTATGAAATATATGAAAGTATGTCAACAGTGCCTCAAGAAAACTTTTGTGTAAATATGCTAATTATAAAAATTATGAAAAGTAATATAAAAAATAAATATTATTTTTAATATTATTATAAATATTATTATAATTATTATTAAAACAAATTTACTCTTTATTAAATAATTAAATTAATAAATTACTATTAGTATAAATTTTTAAATTTATTTATTAATAATAATTTATTGATTATTTATTTATTAATAATTTATCTAATAAATTATTAATAAATAATTTAGTGCGGATACACTTTAGAATTCATATACAGTTTTCATAAATATTTAGTATAAATTCACTAAATATAAATTTAATCTCTTTAAAAATGCAATAATACATGATGAAAGGATAAACAATCCCTCTCAAAAATTTAACGGGCTTCAGGTTCGAATCCTGGTGGTGGCGTGGATGCTTGCTAGTGGTTCGGAATCCACATTAAACTGTAGATCCCGGTTTAATGAGTCTAACGAGTGCACAAAATGACCGTTGAGTGACCGTGGAAAATGCAAATTCGTTGCTGAGATTTACAATGGTTTTAAAAAATTTGCTATAGTTTTTGTTTTTGCAAATTATTTATTGAAATTCGTCGGTTGAGGTGGAGGGTCGACCCGAGGGCTCTTCGTCTTCAACGCGTTCTTTGCTTTCTTTGAACTGTTTATAACACTTGTAAAGATTTCTTTCCGATATTAGAGAGCTCGCCGAATGCCTTCTGCACCATTCTATATGCTACCGCAAACAAAATTGAATGCAAGTTCTTTGCTCAATTGATTCAGACATTTCAAAAATCGCCGGAATCGGTTCCAGCGTCTCCCAAAGCCAAACGTAACTCAAACACTAATAACTATTTTGACATCAAACCTCACACAGATGCCAAGGACAGTGACAGCAACCTAAAAAAGAAAAAAAAAAAAAATGAAATTTCATAAGCCCTGGGAAATTCAAATTGAAAACCGGTCTTACTTTTTGGACACAGTAGTGCAAAGCAATTAAAAAATCAAAAGAGAATTAACAAAGAATGAAATAGAAATTGGATCAGTTTGTATAACAGTCTCAACAGTATTTGCTACAGGTAAATTATCATGTACGTCATGTAAACATTAAGACTTCACATAAAAATCCGAGACCCACGTTTTTCATCATCCTCTTCACAAAACTGCAGTAGCGTGAAATAAAAGTCAAAATTTAGCCATCGATTCAGAAATGATTTCCTTTTGCCATCCTGCTGCCCGGAAAGAAGGAATTCTCGTGTCCTGCATAGGAATCCAACGAGAACCGTTTTCTCTGCTGTCGGAGAGAGTCTTTCCGTCTGAGGGAGCCCTGCATCTGCCATATGTCGCTCATTATTAGGAGCGCGCGTGCCGCCTTTTCTTTTACAAATTGTCGTCGTCATTATCACTTCGAAGAAACGCACGCATGCGCGGCGAAAGAAAGCGCGGGAAGATGTTCCGATAGAAGTCCCTCAAAATCCAACTAGAAAAGAGTGACACATTATTCATTAACATTTCTATATCCTCCTTTCCAAATTGCCATGCAGTTTCTCCACTGAGCCACAATTTCCCCTCCAATCGTTTGTGTTTCTGTTTATTATTTTTTTTTTTTATTACCGTTTATTCCTTACTTGAAAATAAATTATATTTTAAAAACACTAAAAAACACGCTTTTAGAGTTAGTCAAACTAAAAAGTAAAAAATAATTGTTAACATAAGAATAAAATGACTGTTCTAAAAGAGTGGGGTGCTTTGTATGACATTTTTAAACTAACTCTACATTTCGGAATGAAACTAGTGAAAAATTATAACGATTGATATCCAGCACCCCACGCTTTTAGAACAGTGCCATTTATTTTATTCTTATGTTAACAATTATTTTTTACTTTTTAGTTCGATTAACTCTAAAAGCGTATTTTTTACTTTTTGTTAAAGTATAATTTATTTTATTACTGTTTAGTTTGATTAAAAGCGTGTTTTAAACTATAATATTTAAATGAGGTCCCGGTACGGAGGAGTGGAACTATAGTTCTTACAATAATTTAATCGTGAGTAAAACAAAGGCTAAATGCGAATAGGTCGAGCCAGCCAGGATTCAAACAGGGAATCTCCCGATCCGTAGTCAGGCGCGTTGTGCCACTGTCCCACGTAGGTTTGAACGTTTGGGTGCTTTCATTCTACATGGGTTAAATTGCTCTTCGTAAGTTAAAAAATAAAATCACTCATCCTGGCGATCCTAATCATGATGAGATAATGAACTTATCAAAATATTTTAGTGTCCTTGATAAGTCTACAACGTTTAAATTAAATCTGATCGCTTAAAGTAGGGCAAAATCGAGCCCAAAGAGTCAGTTACAAACACAGGTGAAACTAATAAAAGCGTATTAATTATAATAATAATTTAAAAATACAATAAAAAATTTATGCATATATAAATTTAAAAAAAAATTTACAAGTTAATTTTTTTTTTAAACATTTACAAGTTAATTTTTTCTCCTTTTTTATGAAATCAATGGGCTTAAGCTTAAGAAACTTCTCTCATTCGCAAAGCAGGAGATACAGGTTGCTAGGGAACCAAGGCTCTCCGTCAATCTGGCAAATCGTCGTCGTAGATAAGATTGATATGGGGACCATATAGTATTTCGAAAATATTTGGTTAATTAAAAGGCAATAGTCTTTCATTTTTTTAATCATTATTTTTTATGAAGTTAACAATTTTTGACTATGTACAGCATAACTAATTATTAATGAAATGATAAGTATTTTAGATTATTATTATTTTTTTGTTCTAATGCAACTGGCAAACACTTAGATAGTTGTCTTGGATGCCTTAAGGCAAACGCTGCACAGACGTTACTCACTTTGCATTGGGGGAGTGTCTCTTGAAGTTAAGCTACGGACGCGGAGTAACAATGTCCCCGCAACGCTCTACGATCCTATTAGATCAGGACCTACGGTTTAAAGTGGATTCGAACCACTACAAACACCCATGGTACCGAGCGCCAGAGCGCTAGACACTTGGCCATTCAGGCCCTATATATTTATATATCTTGCTTAAATTTTCAATCGTTCATAAAATACTTTATTCATCCACTCGAGTTCAAATACATTTTTTTTTTTTTTAACTTGTAGCGGATGACGATGTCAATACAGTTTTTCAAATATTAATTCATTCATTAAATTTAATTAATAATTCTTAATACTTTAAATAGTGTTTTAGCAGTTTGGAAGGAGAATTGAAATCAATAGGCAGTAGCTCAATCGGTAAAATGCAAGGATTTCAGTAGTTTTCACGTGAAGGTGAAAGAAAGCTAATAAATAGTAACAGACAAAAATAACAGTCCAACACCCTATGTAGAAAGGAAAATGGAAAATTGCAAGGAAATTCACTTTCTATTTTGCCACTTAATAGTGGGATTCTGTCCTATGTATATCCATATTTATATTAATTGTAATTATTCAATAAAAAGTAACTAAAATAAAATTTTTCTTTGTTGACCTAAATAGGACTTGACTTTACAATTTTTTTTTTTATATTACCTGTTATAAATTAACAAACAAAGTCATTTTTGTTAAATGATTCGCATAAAAAAAAAAAAAAAGGAAATTGAAACATTTGATTAAAATGTAACAATTCACTTTCATTCTTAAATGAATCCCATTTCATTAAAACACAAAAATAAGTTATTAGAACATTATGATATTATGTTTCGAACATTCTCTTTTTGTAAGTGTAATTAGACCAACTCTATGAACTCTTTCTAGGTCAATTATAATAATTAATTTTAAATAAACGAACTTATCAATTATACAATATTTTACACAAAAATAAAAAGATGCATGTCAGATTCGAAACAATTCGATTCAAACTTATCGAAGCGAATCAATTTTAATGATGGGAACATGCTTTGTATCACACGCTCCAATTTTAAGAAATTAAAATTTAAATAAAAATAGAAACAATAAAACTCTTTTAAATTAAGTCCTTTTACAGATGTCATTCAGTTCGGTGACAATTTTACTGAAACGAAATATATACATATATATACTCGTATTTCTGTAAGAGAGTTTAACTTTTTCTTAACAAAATTACATTAAATATTTTTAAAAAACATAGTTTTTTTTTTTTTTGAAAAATAAATACAGTAGAACCTCTTTAAGTCGAACCTCGATAAGTCGAAAACCTCCAAAACACGAAAAAAAAAAAAAATTTGTTCCCTTCCCTTCAAGGACCAAAACCTCCATGACCCGAAATTTCAACCCTCTATATGTCGAAATAAGTCAATCCCCACAAGCCATTTTGGTATATATTTTCCCTCCATAACTCGAAAAAAAAATTGAACCTCTGTATCTCGAACATTATTGTGTGTTATTATTATTATATTTGTTTAACATTATAATGTTTTTACATTAAAATGTTTGATTTTACAACCTTTACAACTCGATCATTTGAAACTAATTACCTCTATAGCTCAAAGAAAAATAACTTGTCTTTAAGGATTTGTCGACAATGCACGTCATTGTTTCTTAGAAAACAATGTATGAATATGCAGTAAATAGAATAATCAATTTTATGAAATATTCTTATTATAATTCTTGTTCTTATAATTCTCAAAATAAGTCAAAGGGAATCTAAACCTCTTCAAGTCGAATATTTCCTTACCAAATCCGCGTAAGTCGTTGTCCTCCATAAGTCGAAAACTCTATAACGCGAATTATTTGGCGTCTCCCTTGAAGTTCGACTTATAGAGGTTCTACTGTAATTAAAAAGTAACAAAAAAAAAAAAAAAAAGAGTTAACTCACAACAATCTTCCACCATGCTTTATTTATTGTTGAGTTTTTTTCTTTTTTTTTTTTTCTCCACAAAACTAGACATCCATCATAATAAAATGCTGAATTTTCTTTTATCTGCAAATAAGACATAATTCCAATACGTTTCCAACTTATTTGTCATTGGTTTTGTGAAGGAAAGCCAAAGCATTCTACTTTTTGAACATAAAGTATTTTCTTATTGGTCAAAACCCCCACGTAATCCTACCAATACGAACAGTTTCAAGTGAAATCGGAGAAAAAAATATTTCAGTAATTCTGTCGAAATTTAATAATAATCGATAATTATTAAAAATAATAATCGAACATTTAAAGATAAGATATATGATTTTTGATGTTCTTTGTTAAATGTGCTGTTATCATTTTCTACTCCACCATGTTAACTCCACAAAGATTTTTTTTTTTGTTCTAATGCAGCTGGCAAACACTTAGACAATCGTCTTGGATGCCTTAAGGCAAGAGCTGCACAGAAGTTACTCACGTAGCACTATCCAGGAGGTGCGTGCAGCTTGAAGATAAGCTACGGACGCGGAATAACACTACCCCCGCAACGCTCTACGATACCATTAAACCGGGATCTGCAGTTTAAAGTGGATTCCGAGTCACTCATAAACATCCCTGCCCCCGCCAGGAATCGAACCCGAAACCTGTGGTACCGAACGCCAGAGTGCTTTCATAATTTGTACATAATATTAAATTATTCCTTTTCTTAATTATAAATAGATAGATAGATAATAATAATCGAATTAATAAAAATTAATATTTTAATGGAGGTAAAAAAATCTATTGAAAATCGGAATAAGGCAAAGCAACTCGTGGAAGAAGGTCAAAATACGTTTAATTGGTTTGGTTTGTCGCTCTATTATCATCTTGTGCACACGAGGGCTATACAGACCGAGACCTACATTTTCACGTGAATTCCGAACCACTCACGTCAGGATTCGAACCTGAAGCCTGCGATACTGAAGGTCAGAGCGCTAGCCACTTGGCCACCGCCAAAATGAGTTTAAAGATCAGCTTTACGAATATTGGATGCTCTTTGTTACATGTGCTATTATCATTTTTCTTCTCCTCATAGATTAAAAACGAAATCTTTAATAAAACTTTATTTCAAGAAACTTGTTGTTGAAAGTAACTGTTTTTAACTGAATCAAATAGTTGCTTTGTAGTATAGTATGTAGTCTGTCTCCAGTATTTCTGGTGGAAGTCACAGCTGAACCATTCCCCCCTCCCTCTCGTTTTGTTCAAGTTGGGCGTCCAACACATGTTATCGCTAACAAACTGTTAAATTGTTATCGCATCTGCTGCATTCATTATTTGTGCGGCGCAGCTTACAAAGCGTGGAGGAGGCGCAAATTGGAATTATCTACTTCATTATTCTCTCTCTCTTTCTTCCGATTGAGTTGTCGCTTCCACAGAAAGTACTACTGTGTCCCTAAAAGTAAGATCAATTTTTATTTTTTTCAAAACTTTTTATTTATTCTTCCTAATTTATTTCATCGCCTTCAAAGTCATCCTCTCCGGACACAATGCACTTAAGCCAACTTTTTTTCCCTATCCTCAATGCATGCTAAAAAGTCATCGGCAGGGATGGCTATCAAAGCACCCTCCGATTCACATTGAATCTCTTCGATCGACTCAAAACGATGTCCCAGGAATGGTCTTTTGTGTTTAGCTAATAGCCAGAAGTAGCACGATTCTAAATAAGGTGAATACGGTGGTTGTGGAACGATATGTGCTTCATTTTTGGCGAAAAAGTCACGAAGAATCAATGCAGTTTACTCTGCATTGATTTAGCCGCGTTCAGTGTTTTAGGTACCAATCGAGATATGACGCGTTTGAAACCCAAAACATTAAAATAGAATTTTGAAATTCCAACATCAGCAGCAAGGTCTCTCATTGTATATCGACCGTTTGCAAGCACCAAAATCTCTAATTTTTTTACGTGAGCTTCGTCGGTTGAGGTTGACTGTTCACCAGAGAGCTCTTCGTCTTCAACACGTTCTCTGCCTTCTTTGAACTGTTTATACCACTTGTAAACATTTCTTTCCGATACAGGAATGCTCACCGAATGTCTTCTGCAACATTCTAACACACACGTTTCCGCAAACAAAATTGAATGCAAGTTCTTTGCTCAATGAATTTAGACATTTCAAAAATCGCAGGAATCAGTTTCAGCGTCTCACGAAGCCAAGCGCACATGTCGAGGACTGAACAGCAACCTAAAAAGAAAGAAAAAATCGAAATTCCATAAGCCCCGGGAAATTTAAATTCAAAAATTGTCTTACTTTTTGGACACAGTAGCATGGATGTTTGTAGTGATTCGAAATCCACTTTAAACTGTAGGTCCAGATCTGTTTAGCCCCATGCACAAGACGATCGTAGAGAGATAAATCAAACAGCATACAGTGGAAAGCATACAGTGTGTTCGTTGCTTAGACGTTGAATGAGAATCTTAACACTCAGTAACGTAAACGCATGTAGTTTAGACACAAATGTTTATTTGTGTCTGTGAATAAAACTCAAGAGTTTATCTAAAAATATCAAATATTGTTAAATAAGCAAACGAATGATAGCCTGATTAGAATATACTACTGTGTCCAAAAAGTAAGATAAATTTTTAATTTAAAATTTCCTGGGCTTATGGAATTTCAATTTTTTTTTCTTTTTTAGGTTGCTGTACAGTCCTTGACATGTGCGCTTCGCTTCGTGAGACGCTAAAACTGATTCCGGCAATTTTTGAAATGTCTAAATTCATTGAGCATAGAACTTGCATTCAATTTTGTTTGCGGAAACGTATAGAATATTGCAGAAAACATTCGGTGAGCCTTCCTATATCGAAAAGAAACGTTTACAAGGGGTATATAGAGTTCAAAGAAGGCAGAGCCCTCTGGTCGACCGTCGGTAGTCGAAGTTTCGCTGCACAAAGCTGAGATTTAGCAAACTGTGCCCAAAGAAGTTTTGGTTTGATTTGGTTTGACGCTCTACGGTCATTTTTTTTCACACTTCAGGCTAATTAGACCAGGATCTATAGTTTAACGTGGATTCCAAATCCCCAACAAACACCCATGCCACCGCCAGGATTCGAACCTGAAGCCTTCGCTACCAATGGCCAAAGGGCCTAGAGATGAGCTTGCTTGTGAAATTTCAAACTCAGTTAAAAATCCAACAAGCTATCCACGAGACTTTTCAGTCCCAATATTCCAAATGTAAACGATACTCCACCTTAAATGTCCAATGTAAAAACATCCATTAATCAACGTCGAATAGATCGGTTTCGCGTGCGAACCATTGCGTGGCTCGAACCGGAATCAAAACATCGTGTAGCTGTCACGCGTGGATGGTCTTGAGTCTGAAACCAAATGTCACGGGGGATTCGTACAAAGTTACAACTCCGTGACTTTTTATAAACCTCTTCCACTGGAACAGTTGAGTAAGATCATTGGGGAGAGATTTTTCATTTGCTTTGGTTTTAAGTAACGATTATTGCTTCAAACCAAATGTCGATTTTTTTTATAGTTTTGTGGTCAAGAGTCTTCTTGCAGTAGCAACGGTCTTTAAAATTTCGACAAGAATATTGAAACTATGCGCTAAACATTTTATGGAAATATTCGTATTTTCATTGATTTTTGAAATATTTTTTTTTTTTTTTTTTGAGATGGGATTTTATTTGTTATTCGTTTATGAGTGGAAGACATTTATAGGGTCAGAAGAATCATCTTTCCCATTTTTCCCCACAACAGGACGGATGCACGTTTCGAAGACACCTACTTGCACTACTACTACTAATAATAAGAATCTTGTATGATCGTGATTGTGTCCTTCCAACTGTCAGGCATGGAGATGGATCTATCGTAGTAAGGGCAGCCATATCGTGATTTTCTCAATCGCAATCCTGAAAGGAAAGATAGCTGGAAAGAAGTAATGAAAAGTTTTAGCTGACCAGGTCCATCCTATGATGCAAACTTTGTTTCCTGCAGGAGATGGAATTTTCCAAGAGGATTACGCTCCTATTCCTGCAGCGGGACCTTTCCAATCATGGTTGAATGAACACCAGGATGAAGGGAAAGATCAGTTCAGAACTTGTATGATTTGATTCCCAGGCGAATCCAATCTGTATTACATGCCAAAGGAGGTGTGATATGTCATCATCATTGGCGCAACAGCCCAGTGTGCGCCAAGGCCGTCAACCTACTAGTAGATTTCGAGACGACAGATGTTTTTCTTTTTACGGGGTAGGGTTGTCAACTCTACGCCCAACAGTCATATAAAAACCAGGCCCTACGGCTTAAAGTGGATTCCGAACCACTATAAACATCCATGGCACCGCCAGCACTCGAACCAGAAACCTGTGGTACCGAGTGCCAGAGCGCTAGTCACTCGGCCATTCATTCCCATATATATGATATGCACATATATATTTATGTATAGTGATTTATTGCGTACGACATATATATATGTATTGATATATTGCGTAGGACATATATATATATATCAAAACCTTTTTGAAGATTAGCTTTAACAGGAAATTTTAAAACAAGCTAAGAGGGACAATTTTTCAAACTGTTTTCGTTAACCCTTAGTGAATCGTGACCTTCACTTTGTGAACCACTGTATTAGAACAATCCGAAAAATTCTAACAAATTCTACAAGCCAGTCCGGACTCTTTTTTTCCCGCCACGTGGCCATAGCAATGCAATTCGTTCCACAACTATGAACCGTTCATTGGAGTAGCACGCCTCGAATTTTTTGTTATCCGGATGTACAACATGATGCAGATTTCACGCCCATCCGAGCATCGACGCAGATCCGCGTTTTCTCTGTCCGGTCGAGCTGTCATTACGACAGCAATTAATAATTAGTGTGTACACAGAATGTGAGTGAATGTCCACCCAGAGTGCGAAGGGTCAGCTGTCGGTGTTGCCAAGGTCCGGGAGGGCCCACGACATCGCGTGACCTCTGCACGTGCCCAAGTCATGACATATTTGAACTCTATCAAAAAATGTAACACCACTGCCGGAATCAAAACTTATTTAATAAATTGCAATTAACCCGATACACTTTAATGCTTTGGACCAGGTGTTCAGATACAGTAGAATGTCTTTGAGTCGAACCTCGATTAGTCGAAAATCTCCACAACTTGAAAATTCTTTTTATTCCCTTCCCTTCAAGCCCCAAAACCTCCATGACTCGACATTTCAACCCTCTATAAGTAGAAATAATGAGTCAATCCCCACAGGACATTTTGGTATATATTTTCCCTCCGTAACTCGAAAAAAAAATTGGACCTCTGTATCACGAACATTAGCAATGTTTGATTTTACAACTCGATCAGTTGAAATTATTTTGATTTTTATTGTAGTACACAATGTAACGTTTAGGTTGCAAATAAATATGTTTATTACCTCTGTAACTTGAATTTTTATTTACTTTAACTCTCTAACTCAAAATAAATTTGAAAGAATCTAGACCTCTACAAGTCGAATATTTCCTTACAAGATCCGTTGAGTCATCCTGAAGGGGAATTTGGAGATTCGAATATTATCTTTTCTCAAACTTCATTTAAGAACTTACCGACTCCTAAGATGTTTTGGTTATAGATATCCTTTACAAACTGTGATAGTACAGTGAAATCAATATACAGATGAAAAGAGGCCCTAGGCTATTTCACTTACGAGGCCCTTTCACCTCCCTTTTTTAAGTTTGTAAATCACACGAGAGATAATAAAATACATCATTACTGTGATATATATCCAATATGTTAAATGAAACGTGTTGTGATGGATACTAATCTTTATAAAAAATGTGGCACGGATAATAAATAAAAAAAAAAGTCGAGAAGACTTATTTGGACATTTATTCTCAGCACCCTATAGAGTACTTGTAACAATAACTCATCAAACATGACACACAACATTTACAAAGAAACAAAATTCAAATAATAAAAATCTTTGACTACGAAAATAAAATGTGCAACAAAAATTATCCTATTTTCTATCAAATTAAATTAAATATATTCAATGCATTGAAGATTCAATTCAGATAAATTTATTTCATAATAATTCGCATTTAAAGTTTAAGTATGAATTATTACGAATTACTAAAATGGAACAAATTACTAAATGAAATTAAACAAAAATGGAACTGTATTCAAACAAAATCCAGATCACAAAAAAGAAAATATCAAATTGTATATCATATTTAATTTTAAGTTAATGGTTATTTTATTTAAAAACTGATTCAATCCAAGCATACATTTAAAACGAAATAGTAGACTTGAATGATCAAATGATCGTGTACGCAATCCTAAAATAAAAATCTTTCGAGGTAATGCGAATATAACCGAACGTCGGGATATCAATGTCTGTTCATTTGTCTGTTTCAATCTGCACTTCATTTATGCAAGAACAAACCAGAGCTCAGTAGCATAAGGCACGTTCATATTTGCCATAGCAATCAATGAACGTATGAACTATACTTTGGTGCAATCTAGTATATACAAGCGAACAGATCCAATGAGCCGAACGCGTTGATCTTAACCAATGCATTTTTATGTTTGTTTATGAGTCCTATGTGTAGAATTTCTCCTTATTTTCGATTCAGTGTTTTTAAAATAGTGTCATTCTAATTTTGCTAACAATTGGAATGTAGGCCCTCTTGATCTTGAGGCCCTGGGCTGAAGCCTAGTTAGCCTATAGGAAAATCCGGACCTGTATACAGCAGGTCTCTTTCTTTCACCATTCCTTAGTACTGTACCCTACCATTTCAGTTACAAGTAATCTCCGGTCGAACTGCCTCGTCACTTTCAAATAACAAGGATTGGATTCATTTTATTGTAACTTAGCATCAAATTTTTAGTTCTCTACTCATTAATCACTGATGACTGTTCATCGAATGGATTGGATTTGGATACAACATTGTTCATTTGTTTTGTATTCCATGCCATGCTTCTTTTACAGCAGTTGAATCTGAAGTACGGTTTAATATTAATATATACCACTTAATAACTGGACGTTGATGACTCATTGTTTGGAGTCCATCAGTTCAGCATTTAATGATAGCCGTTTAAGAATGTCATTACACTTTTATGACATTGTTTAACCTTGCTTTTTTTTGTATTTTGTGCTATTACAAAAGAAGTATTTTGGAATTCTTAAAAGAGGATTCTGCTTGAATTTTTAGAGATATGAATGCGCATGTGAACGTTTCTTTGAATAAAATTATTCTAATCAATAAATAAATGTTAGATAATGCTCGATTACATAATCTATTAATACTAGAAATGTTTAGAAGTGGTACAAACAATTCAAAAAGAAGGCACAGAAGGCGTTGAAGACGAAGAGCCCTCGGGTCGACCCTCCACCTCAACCGACGAAGCTCACATCCAAAAATTAAAGATGTGATGCTTTCAAACCGTCAATTTACAATTAGAGACGTTGCTGTTGATGCTAGAATTTCAAAAGAATCGGTCCATTCCATTTTGGGCCTCAAACGCGTCCAATCTCGATGGGTACCGAAAACACTGAATGCGCTATCTCACACTGCATTGATTCTTCGTGACTTTTTCACCCAAAATGAAACCCCTATCGTTCCACGGCCACCGTATTCACACCGTGCAATTTCTGGCTATTTCCTAAACCCAAAAGACCACTCCGGGTACACCGTTTTGAGTCGATTGAAGAGATTCAACGTGAATAGGCGCGAGCTTTGAAGGCCAACCCTGCCGATGAATTTTTAGTATGCATTGGGGATTGAAAAAAAGTTGGCATAAGCGCATTGTGTGCGGAGGGGACTCCTTTGAAGGCGATGAAATAAATTTATAAGAATAAATAAAGAGTTTTTGGAAAAAAAAAAAAAATTGGTTATTTTTCGGGCACAGTAGTATATGAGCTCACGATTGTTGAAACAGTGCTCACTGAATCAATTCTGGAAAAGGATGATTCGTCCGATAAGCGATGAATCCATCTAGATCTGAAATTCGCATATTTGATTTTCGCATGCATGATTAGCTTGGCGAGATTTCTTTCTGCAAAACTCTTCTTTTCAATTAAGATTGAGAGACGATAATTCTTTCCCAGCTTTGTCTACAACCTCAAGTAATCATTCTCTAAATGTAGTTTTTATATCCTTCAAACGTTAGGGTTAGGATCCTTCAAACGTTCAAATGTTTAGAAAATTGAAACTGTAAGATTTCATTCCATCCAATTTTTAAATAATAACTTAGCAATAACATGGAATTCAAGTATTTTTAAAACACACAAAACACAGTATACCTGCATGATTCAATTCGAAGAGATCACATTTTATTGTCTGAAGTTTGGAAACGGATGATTATAGAAATCATTTTTTATTTTTATTTATTTATTTGTGACTAATGGTCAAATTATGGAAATTAGAGATGGATTAAGTTGGTAATCAAAGTTTTAATTAAGGAATTCCTGAAATTATAATTTAATGAATATTGAAAAATTAAATTGTAATTTAATAAATGTTGAATGTTTAAGTTCTAATTTAATGAATATTGAATAAAGAAGTTCTAATTTGATGAATGTTGAATGTTTAAGTTCTAATTTAATGAATGTTGAATAAAGAAGTTCTAATTTAATGAATGTTGAAAAAAGAATTTGTAATTTAATGAATGTTGAATAAAGAAGTTCTAATTTAATGAATGTTGAAAAATGAATTTGTAATTTAATGAATGTTGAATAATGAAGTTGTAATTTAATGAATGTTGAAATAGTAATTTAATGAATGTTGAAATAGTAATTTAATGAATGTTGAAATAGTAATTTAATGAATGTTGAAGTTCTAATTTAATAAATGTTGAAGTTCTAATTTAATGAAGTTGTAATTTAAGGAATATTGAAATGGTAATTTAATGAAGTTGAAGTTGTAATTCAATGAATATTGAAGTTGTAATTTAATGAATGTTGAAAAATGAAGTTGTAATTTAATGAATGTTGGAAAATGAAGTAGTAAATTAAAAAATGTCGAAAAAGGACTTTATAATTCAATAAATGTTGTAATTTAATAATTTTCTATTTTATCTGCATTACAAAGGTGTCATAGAATGTTTTAACCAATGGTAAAATGGTTTAGATTCTGAAATTATAAATTTGGCATTTTTAACTGCGTACAAATATTTAACAATCAAAAATAAAAAATAAATTCTAAATTCTCATAAATTCTTACTTTCAGATATTTGAATAAACTATCGATAAATCAAGTGTTTGAATAAACACTTTATTTATCAAATAATAACTAATTGAGAATTTTGTTTGTTAAAATATTTTACAGAGCAATAATACATTATTATTTTACATAACACCAAGAAATAGATCGGATTTTTTATCCATTTTATTTGCTTACTGATATACAAAGTAATACTTTCTGTACCTATTTAATATTATTTTTGTAATATTTCAAAAAGCTAAATATTTCTCTTTTTATTTTAAAATATAAATATTATATATATTTTTATAAAATCGTTTAATTAAAGCGTTATTTTTAAACAAAAATAATCAATTTTCTTTCGTAATTCTGTAATATAAATTATTCTAAAACTCATTAGATTAAAGAGATTAGCATGTATTATCAATTTAATTTAACTACTTAATGAATACATTACTTCCAATGTAAAAAAAAAACTGTGGGGTTTATGTTTGATAATGTAAAAATTCTTCATAACAATGTACATTAGAGGGGAATTAAAAAGAAATTTATTAATAAATTACGATGAAAACTTTTTGATAAAAATATTTATTTGTCCGTTATCTATTTTTTTTTTTTTTTTTTTCAATCACAGGAGTTTAAATTGCCAAAATCTTATTTAGATATATTTATTTCTCTTTCAGTAAGATCTTTATTGCATACTGAATTAATTCATAAAAAATAATAATCGAAATATTTTATATTTATACAAATAAAGCTGCATTTTTACACACAACTATGTTTTAGTTGCATTTGTTTGTCAATAGATGGCACTGTAGAAAATAAACATGCTTATGTTGCTATTTTTGAAAGCATGCGCCAATAGACCTATTCTAAATAATAACATAATTATAATTCAAAACTTTTTACTTTTAAATAATATGAAAAATTCCTACATTTTTTAAATACATCTTTAGTAACAGATTACTATCATTTAAATGAACCGAATGTAACGCATTACAGTTAAGTTAATTACTTATTTTATTCTAGTAATTAATAAATTTTCTTAACTTATTTTAAGTATTAGAAGTGGAAACAATATCAACGAAAAAAATGGGCGGCATGCAAAATAGAAATAAAAGCGATACTACTGTACCTAAAAGTAAGACCAATTTTTTTTTTTCAAAAACTCTTTATTTATTTATTTTAAATTTATTTAATCGCCTTCAAAGTAATCCCCTCCGGACACAACGCACTTACGCCGACATTGTTTCTCAATCCTCATTGCATGCTAAAAAGTCATCGGCAGGGATGGCCTTCAAAGTGAGCGGCGATTCATGTTGAATCTCTTCAATCGACTCAAAACGGTGTCCCCGGAGAGGTCTTTCGAGTTTAAGGAATAGTCAGAAGTCGTACGCTGTGAAGCACGATTCTAAATAAGGTGAATACGGTGGTTGTAGAACGATTTGGGTCTCATTTTTGGCGAAAACAACGAAGAATCAATGCAGTGTAAGCTTGCGCATTCAGATTTTTCGATGCCAATCAAGATTTGACGCGTTTGTGGCCCAACACATCTTTTAAAATGGAATTTTAAAATTCCAACTTCAGCAACAAGGTCTTTAATTGTAAATCGACGGTTTGCAAGAAACAAATCTTTAATTTTTTTGGACGTGAGCTTCGTCGGTTGAGGTGGATGGTCGACCAGAGGGCTCTTCGTTTTCATTGCGTCTTATGCCTTCTTCTCTACCATTTCTTTCCGAATGCTTTCTGCAGCGTTCTATACGTTTCCGCAAACAAAATTGAATGCAAGTTCTTTGCTCAATGAACTCAGACATTTCAAAAATCGCTGTAATCAGTTTTAGCGTCTCAGAAAGCCAAGCGTCACTCAAACGCTAATGAATATTTTGACGTCCAATTTCACACAGATGTCAAGGACAGTGCCAGCAACTTAAAAAGAAAAAAAAATTTAAATTCCATAAGCTCCAGGAAATTTAAATTGAAAATGGGTCTTTCTTTTTGGCCACAGTAGTATGTTGATTAGTTGACATTATTGTAGTTTATGCATTAAAAAAAAAATTAATTATTCTAAAATGTTTATTCTAATTCTATCAATAACAGGATGTAATCTATCATTTACAAAAGTCTAAAAAGTTTGTCTTACCTGGAACAAAGTTTAATCCAATAATTAGCGAGCATTCTTTTAATTGCCAGTTCAGCACCAGCAATAAAAAAAAAAAAAAATCTTAGATCTCAGAAGTTGCACAACATTTTAATCAGATATTTTCCTTTTCATATTTCTTTCTTTCCTCTTTCTTAATTCTTTAATCGAACAAACTGTTACTTCTTAGAGTTCCATCGAACAGTTACCAAGCGATAAGATTGTTCGAGGCATTCATTAACATTCGATACTCAGCGCCAAACGATAAGATCAAAAATCGTCTGGAGTAACCAGAATCGGCGAAAGAATGGAGACCGTAAAGCGAATAAAATAAAAATTCTGTGTTCTTAATTTTTTTTTTTTGCTTTTTCGAACGTGTCTTGTGTTCGAAAGTTGTTCTTGTGTTCTTTCCCACAGAATTATTCGCACACAAAATAGTGTTAATTAAAATTCTAAATTGTTTTTCGTGGAATGCAGTCTGATGTATTTTTAATCTAATTTTTTTCATGTCACTTTTAATGAGAAATGTGAACTATTCAAATATATCATAAAAGAAATGTTTAAAAAATGCTAATAAATTGACATATTTTTAAATTTATATATATTTTTTTTAAATTTAATTATGCACATAATGAATAATTTAATACAGATAAATAATTTCTTAACAGTGCAAATCAGGTTATATTTTTACATAAGAATTTTTTAATAATTGTTTAACCCAATTAATGGATTTTAGTATATATGTTTGCTACTAGATGGCATTGTAATAGAGTGATAAAGTAAACAAGTGATAATGGGAAATATATACTATTCAAATATATTTATATCATAAAGAAATGTTTAAAAAATTTTAATTAATTGTCATTTAATTTAAATTAATGTTAATTAATTGTAAATTTTATTAATATAGAATTGCTTTAATTGTGCACATAATGAATAATTTAATATTCATAAATAATTTCTTAACAGTGCATATCAGGTTACATTTTTACATAATGATTGTTTAATAATTGTTTAACCCAGTTAATGAGTTTTAGTACATATGTTTGTTACTAGATGGTATTGTAAACGGGCGATAAAGTAAACAAGTGATAAACGGGAAATGTGTACTATTCGAATATATTTATATTGTAAAAAGAAATGTTTAAAAAATGTTAATCAAGTGTCATATTTTTTATTAACATAGAATTGCTTTAATTATGCACATAATGAATAATTTAATATAGATGAATAATTTTTTAACTGTGCAAATCAGGTTACATTTTTATTAATAATTGTTTGACCCAATTAATGAATTTTAGTACATATGTTTGCTTCTAGATGGCGTTGCAAATAGATAAAGTAAACAAGTGATAAATGGGAAATGTGTACAATTCAAATATATTTACATCATAAAGAAATGTTTAAAAAATGTTAACGAATTGCCATATTTTTTATTAATATAGAATTGCTTTAATTATGCACAACAGGAATAATTTAATATAGATAAATCTGTACAAATCAGGTTACATTTTTACATGATAATTGTTTAACCCAATTAAGGAGTTTTAGTGCATATGTTTGCTACTAGATGGTATTGTAAACGGGCGATAAAGTAAACAAGTGATAAACGGGAAATGTGTACTATTCGAATATATTTATATTGTAAAGAAATGTTTAAAAATGTTAATCAAGTGTCATATTTTTTATTAACATAGAATTGCTTTAATTATGCACATAATGAATAATTTAATATAGATGAATAATTTTTTAACTGTGCAAATCAGGTTACATTTTTATTAATAATTGTTTGACCCAATTAATGAATTTTAGTACATATGTTTGCTTCTAGATGGCGTTGCAAATAGATAAAGTAAACAAGTGATAAATGGGAAATGTGTACAATTCAAATATATTTACATCATAAAGAAATGTTTAAAAAATGTTAACGAATTGCCATATTTTTTATTAATATAGAATTGCTTTAATTATGCACAACAGGAATAATTTAATATAGATAAATCTGTACAAATCAGGTTACATTTTTACATGATAATTGTTTAACCCAATTAAGGAATTTTAGTGCATATGTTTGCTACTAGAGGGCATTGTAAACGAGCGATAAAGTAAACAAGTGATAAATGAGAAATGTGTACTATTCAAATATATTTATATTGTAAAAAATGTTTAAAAATTTTAATGAATTGTCGTATTTTTTATTAACATATTGCCTTAATTGTGCACATAATGAATAATTTAATATAGATAAATAGTTTTCTAACTCTACAAATCAGATTACATTTTTTCAATTCCTACTGTTAGCTCACACTCTCCCTATCTATATCTTGTTCACATTTTCAATCGTTCATAAAATACTTTTTTATTCATCCACTCAAGTTCAAATACATTTTTTTGAACTTATAGTGGATGACACTGGATGTTAATACAGTTTTTAAAAATATTAATTCATTCATTAAATTAATTAATTCATTAATTTTAGTTTTATAGGGGAGAAAAAAATTTTTCTTTGTTGACTTAAGTAGGAATTGACTTTAATTTTTTTTTTTTTATACTACTTGTTACATAATAATTGTTTATCCCAATTAATGAGTTTTAGTACATATGTTTGTTACTAGATGGCACTGCAAACGAGTGATAAAGTAAATAAGTGATAAATGTATTTAGCATTTTATATTTGACGTTAGGAAAAAAGAGTTCAAAAAAAAAAATTTTGTAATAAGCAGAAATATTTAAGTTAGGATTATTGAACTAATTATGAAAAATTCGAACACTATAGTATCGACATTAATAATGAATGACCGTTGTTAATTAAAAAAAAAAAAAAAACTTTTAAAATTAAACTTTTACTATTTTTTCTAAACATTAAAATTATTTTTTGCACTGTGGCTATATGATATTAGTAATCAGCATAACAAATAATAATCGTAGATTAACATTTAATAAATCATTCTAGTTTGAATAGCTGTTTACATCTGTTTTTTCTTAATATAATATTTATATCGATTTTGTGTTCAAAAACGTTCGTTTTCAATTCCTACTATTAGTTCCCACTCTTCCAATATATATATTTATATTTCTCCCTATATATATCTTGTTCAAATTTGTAATCGTTCAGAAAATACTTTTTATTCATCCATTCAAGTTCAAATACATTTTTTTTTTTTTTTAACTTGTAGTGGAGGACACTGGATGTTAATACAGTTTTTTTTTTCAAATACTAATTCATTCATTAAATTTAATTCATTAATTTTAGTTTTATATGGGAGAAATAAATTTCTCTCTTATAAGATATTCAGCAAGATATAAATTTAGGAATAAATACTCTCAGTGGCGAAGTGTGTAGATCGCTGGAAAAAAATTTCTTTTTCAAATTCTTTTTTTCTTTGTGGGTTGTAGTCTGAGTGAAGGAGGGAACAAAATGGAAAATGAAACATGTGAATAAATGAGTGAGAGAGATGGAAAGTGTGTATGTGAGAGATAATTTTTTCTAACTTAAAAAAACAAATGAAAATCATTTATAAAGGACTTTCTGCAATAGAGTGAAAAAAAAAGTAGGAATTGACTTAAAAAATTTATTTATTTTTTTTTTTTTTTATATTACTTGTTTTAACTTAATCTAACAGCTTCAAAAGAAAATGTGTTTGAGCTGCGAAATGCTGCATTTAATAAGAAATCAAAGATTAATTAAAATATTTATATTTGAGATAATTGAAATGCTTTTGTGGAAAGAGAGAGAAAAAAATTCATTGGAAGGAAACACATAAAAATGTGTACATGTTATGACTTCGATGTGGAAATATTAATATAAGGAAAATGTAAAAGAATATTTTCTGGGGAAAACAATCCAAAAATATACTTTTCATTTTTAAACTATTTCTTTAAACTGAAATTGGACTAATAATACTTTTTTTTCTCAAAACTGACATTATTTGAAGGTAATGTTTTTTTTTTTATATATATATAAAATTGATTTTTTACGATTCAATTAAGTTTCGCTGACACTGCAGTGCAAAAATCGAAAATCCTTTGCCGGTTTATAAAATTGCTCAGTGAAATATTTATTTCTGAATTTTTTTTTTTCTTTTAATAAACAAATTTTTAATGATACTTGGTATCCAAAATCTACATTATTTTCGAATTTTTACTATCGCCAATATATATTTACTACTTCAAAAAAAGTTCCAAAATGTATTAATAGATGGCGCTGTAAACGGTAAAAAGAAAGTGATTTCGGCTTTGATGATATATATGTATATATTGCTATTTGTTCACCCTTCATGAAATGTCACTACGCACGTCAACACAGGTACACAGATACATTAGATTGCTGCATACACACCCCAGTAAAAGGGGAAGAAAAAGAATGTTGTAGCTCTTTTTATAAACAATTCTAAACGTACACGTCTGCGGCTTGAGGTACAATACGCATTCCCTGGTATCGCTTAGTACCTTTCGCCACTCTCTATTGTCGAGTCCTGCTGCCTCCATTGTACCTTACATTCCTTTGTGTCTCGCTTAAAGTAAGATGTCTTCTCACTGGAAGACAAACTCCCCAGGGCCAACCTACAAAGGGATGATTTATGGGGATGGAGCATTCAAATACTGTGGTTTTCTTATCTGTTCCGTGTCCATGCACAGTTTAGTGTCTTCTGGTAAGAAGATATTTGTAACCGGAGGGAACGTGGTGTCACCTTTTGTCCATTAGTTTAACACCTTTTTTCGAAATCCGAGAAAGTGTATATCGATAATGACCCGAGGGAGGGTGTTCTTATCGCGGTCAGCAAAAGATCTTTTTTAACCTTGATTTATAGAGCTTACCTAATCTGTTCTTCCAAAAATTTAAACTAACAAATGGAGGTAAACCACGGAATTTTCCTTTTAATAAAAGGCTGTTTGGACTTGTCCTAAACCCCAAGTATTTCAGGAATGGTTACAGATCATTGCGAATTTAAAGAAAAAAAAAGGATGACTATTTTATCCCTTGAATTTTTGGGAATGTATGAACCTTATATTTCTGAATATATGACAATTGTGCTTTTTTTTTTTTTTTTTTTTCCCTGCAAAGAATTTACCCAAAGTTCAAAACCAATATTTCATCACCTTCAAAATAACCCCCTCCGGACACAATGCACTTAAGCCAACTTTTTCCCAATCCTCAATGCATGCTAAAAAGTCATCGGCAGGGATGGCCTTCAAAGCGCACGTTGAATCTCTTCAACCGACTCAAAACGGTGTCCCCGGAGTGGTCTTTTGAGTTTAGGGAATAGCCAGAAGTCGCACGGTGTGGATACGGTGGTTGTGGAACGATATGAGTTTCATTTTGGGCGAAAAAGTTACCAATGCATCAATGCGGTGTGAGCTGGCGCTTTAATTTTTTCGGTACCAATCACAGTAACCAATTCTGTCTCTGCAGAATGCTCATAACTAGACGACAACGACAACTGTCCAAACGATGTTTGCTTTAGTATTTTTAGCAAAGCAAACATTCATAGCAAAATTTTTTTAATCTGAAGAGGAGTCACGAACTAATAATATATATATATATATATAAATTTTAAGGACCCCTGGTGATATATTTGCACGTGTAGCATTAAATTATATATACACGTTTAGCGTGTGTTAATGTTTATCTAAGCAAAATTGGCGATGCTATTGTTGTTCTATGAAAAGCAAGTAATATAAAAAAAAAAAATTTAAGTCAATTAACTATTTTTTGACTTAATTGCAGAAAGTTCTTTATAAATAATTTTCATTCATTTTTTTAAGTTTATCTGGCGTCATCTATTGGTAGATATATGCAAGTTAAATCTCAAAAAACTAAAATTAATGAATTAAATTTAATTACTGAATCAATATTTGAAAAAACAGTATTTGCATCCAGTGTCATCCACTGCGAGTTTAAAAGAAAATGTATTCGAACTCGAGTGGACGAATAAAAGTATTTCATGAACGATTGAAAATGTGAACAAGATATAGATAGGGAGAGTGTGAGCTAATAGAAGGAATTAAAATAAAGATTATTGCGCTTTAACAGAAATGATCTTGGTTTTTTTTGTCGAGAAAATTAACATCATTGTGGCGAATCTGGGATTTCAGTAAAGTAAGTGTTTATATTTTCAATCTGATTATAGAAAGCATCAACTTTATTTTGAAAGAGGTAACGTAAGAATAGTATGATTGTTAGTAAGTGCCTTTTTTTTTTACCTTTAACCTGGCCTACGTGACCGTGACAACCGAATCTTCTTTCTCCAGCGTCTGTTGAGCAGTGCCACCTTCTGGAGATTGCACGAACTGCCTCTAAGAAGTTGAGGGGGGGTCTTCCGGAAGAACGGAAGCAGCTGTCGGAAACAGAAAGGAGGGCTGACCCCGCTGACCCCACCACTTAGCTCCCTGGACCCTGCGCATTCTGATACACGCGCACAAAATGCTCGTTAGGCACCAGACGGCGAGTTGGGGAAGTCTGTTTACAACCCCAAATCAGCTACAGATCTTTGACGTGAAATATTACACTTATAATTCATACTGTTTTTGTAGAGAAAAAGAAAGGTTTTGACAAATCATTGAAGAATTGTAAATTATTTTAATAAAATATATCAGATCTGTGAAAGATTTTATAAAGTTGTTCGATATTTTGCGTCTAAAGTCATACTACTGTGTCCAAAAAGTAAGACAGCGTTTTCAATTTAAATATCCGGGGCATGTGGTATTTCAATTTTTTTCTACTTTTTTTCTTTTTAGGTTGTTGGCTCTGTTCTTGACATCCGGAGGCGATGAAATATATTTGGAAGAATAAATAAAGAGTTTTTGAAAAAAAAAATCATTGGTCTTACTTTTCTGGGCACAGTAGTACCCTGAATAATGCTGCATCTGCTACATATATGTCTTTTAGTAGGATGTCAAATCTGATAACAACAACATACCAATAACCATAAGGTTACCAACATACCATAAGGTTTTTTTTTTTTTAAATTAAATTTAAAAAAAAATTGAAGTATCTTGGTGGTTACTTTTTTTTTTTCATCCGAAAATAGTGAGCATAATAATAACTCGAGTCACACAGCCATCAGGCCCCTATGTGATATACCCTGGATAATACTGAACCTGCTACATATATATTTCTAGTAGGATGACAAATCAAATAACAATATACAGACAGCAATACAGGTTTGGTTTGTTTGTCGCTCTACGGTCATCTTGTGCACACTTTAGACTAAACAGACAGGAACCTACAGTTTAAAGTGGATTCCGAACCACTACAAACACCCATGGCACCACCGGGACTAGAACCCGAAACCTGTGGTGCCGAACGCCAGAGCAGCAATACAGGCGAGCCAGAGCAAAATAGAAACAGTAAATGTATAAAATAATATCAGATAATTCTGGAAAGTTTATTTTTTTAAATTAAATTTTAAAAAAATTAAATATCTTTTTTCTTCAAATTCTTTCGAAGAAGAAAAGATATTTAATTTTTTTTTAAAAACATCAAAGGATAAAAAAAAACGGGGTTTCTCTTTTTCCGTCAAAAAATAGTGAGCATAATAATAATAACGTTTGCGACTCAATTATTCATATCCTGTTATGAATTTCTGGACTTTCGAATTTCACAAAGGCATCGTGGGAAAAACGCTTTTCAGACTCTGTTCGAAAAAGAAAAAAGAAGAAAAGAATAAAAAAAAAGTCACTTCTGTTATCGTCTGTCTACTTTCTGAGGAGATTCAAGAATGAAAAGAGGAACCTTCTTCCGTTTTCAAAAAGTCTCATCAAGTTGGCGATAAAGTGCCTCTTGGCGTCCATTTCGAACGCCAAATACTTTGACATAATAGCATGGGCTAACTTTTTCGGTCGCGGACCAAAAATTGAAAAAAAAAAAAAAAAAAAACTTGGGGCACCAAGATAAATTTTACTAAAATTTTAAAAACAATAAACAGGTATTACAATTTAAATATGTTAATGAGAGGAATGAAATTGCGATTTCATTTTTAAAAGTTCCTTATATTGAGGTTCGAAGTGATATGTACTCAGGGCCGGATTTAGACGAAAAGAGGCCTTAGGCTATTTCACTTCTGAGGCCCTTTCACCTCCCATTTTTAAGTTTGTAAATTTCATCAGAGACAATAAAATACATCATTACTGTGATATATATCAACATGTTAAATGAAACATGTTGTGATGGGTACTCATCTTTATAAAAATGAGGCACGGACAATAAATAAAAAACAAAGTCGAGAACACTTATTTTGGACATTTATTCTCAGCACGCTATAGAGTACTTGTAACAATAACTCATTAAACATGACACACAACATTTACAAAGAAACAAAATTCAAATAATAAAAATATTTGACGACGAATAACAAAATATGCAATACAAATTATCCTATTTTCTGTCAAATTAATACAAATTTGATTCAGTGTTTACGGTTTTTAGAATAGTGTAATTGTAATTTTGCTAACAATTTGAAAGCAGGTCCCTCTTGATCTTGAGGCCCTAGGCTAAAGCCTAGTTAGCCTATAGAAAAATCCAGTCCTGGATGTACTGATTCTAAGGAACTATTCTAAATGCTCCTCTGCCGGTCTAGTTCTGAAATAATTCTTTCTAATTTTCATAGTTGAAAACACTTGTTCACTTATACAAGATGAAGCCAACAGAGCACTGATTTTCTGGGCGTGAGATATTAAAATTGATGAATTGTAAAACTCTAACTTTGGCATATTTAGAAACAACTGCTTGAGATGATTGTTAGATTGCAACTTAATTAATTGAACCTGCAAAAAACCGCTGGCTGGAGCTTAAAACGCGCAGTTTGCCACATGTGAGCTCTAATTCACCTATATTGGATTTCACTATGTCTGCTCCCCGAGAAAGATATAACGCTTATTGGCGCTAATCTGCAGCTGTAACTAACAAAGAATTTCCGCTTTTAACACATTACCGATTGAAAGCTATGTGCGCTTGCTATTTCCGTCGATTATGTTTTGTAGAACAAAAATTGAGAAAGTAAAAAGATCTTCACTCCTTTGGAAAAAAGGAAGAAAAAAATAATATTTAATCAAAGTAGAAAAGGAGATGGATGTATAATATATAAATATACAGTAGAACCTCTGTAAGTCGATTACGTATTAAGTACGCAGATTTTGTAAGGAAATATTCGACTTGTAGATGTTTAGATTCGACTTGTAAATGCTTATTTTGAGTTAGAACATTTAAAATATTTCATAGAATTGGTTATTCTATTTACTGTATTCTCATACATTGTTTTCTAAGCAACAATGACGTGCATTGTCGGCAAATCCTTAAAGTCGGTAACTTATTTTTCTTCGAGCTATGGAGGTAATTAGCTTCAAATGATCGAGTTTGTAAAGGAGGTACAATAAAACATTGCTAATGTTCGAGATACAGAGGTCGAATTTTTTTTTTTTTTTTTCTTCTTTCGAGTTACGGAGGGAAAATATATACCAAAATGGCTTGTGGGGATCGACTAATTGTTGTTGTTGTTGTATCCCTCATGGAAGGAGGGAAGATGGATGCAGCTTCTATTCTCATGGAGCACCCATAGGTAGAAGTCTGACTTTGGCTCCGTGACGCTCTTACAGTCATAGGAAACCGGGACCTACGGCTTAAAGTGGATTCCGAACTACTACAAACATCCATGGCACCGCCGGAATTCGAACCCAAAACCTGTGGCACCGAGCGCAGAGCGCTAGACACTCGGCCATTCAGGCCCCTAATTGACTAATTATTTCGACATATAGAGGGTCGAAATTTTGAGTGATGGAGGTTTTGGGACTTGAACGGAAGGGAACAAAAAAAATTTTTGGAGGTTTTCGACTTAGAAAAGGCTTTCGAAAGAGTTTCGTTTAATTTGCCACGGAACGGCAAATTAAAATTCTATCCGCGGGCCGTATAGAACTCTCCGGCGGGCCGGAGTTGGCCCATCCCTGTTCTGAGGAGATTCAAGTAGAGAAACCATCTTCCATTTTTGAAAAAGTCTTATCAGGTTGGCGATAAAAGTGCCTCTTGGCACCCATTTTGAACGCCAAATACTTTGACTTACGAGACATTGTAGCAGCTCTGTGTGAAAGGAATCTAAATGCTAAAAGAGTTACGACGGCTCTCGTTTCATTATGCAGCTGGATCATTCCATGCCGAGAACTTTATTAAATCTTGTTTTAACTATGAATGCAACCTTAGCTAACGATAGTTTAATTGAATGGGAAAAATCGAGTCGACTCTCGTAACTACTACATTAAGTTAAACATTCTTTTTTGTTGTCGTTTCTTTTGTTCCGCGTTGTTGATTTAGGAGCGACCGTCATGGAAGAAAAGACTGGAAAAAAGTAAAACCAAACTAGGAAGCTGGAATTAAATAATGAGTTTGATTTACTACATCCAACATAAGGCCATGTTGGAGTAGAAATCAATTCTTTCTTCTTTTTTTTTAATGATGAGTACTTAACATAGATGTCAGTGTAATGTAATAATCGCATAATGTTATAAATGTATTAGTAGTAAATGAGATATACGATGTGAAACAGTTAGAGAATAAAAGATTGGCTTTCGTACTGGGCATGTTCGGTTATCATGATCATATAATTATTGAATATTATCATTATCAAATAATTTTACTACTGTGCCCAAAAAGAAAGACCAATTATTTTTTTTTTCTTCAAAAATTCGTTATTTATTCTTCCAAATTTATTCCATCGCCTTCGAAATAATACCCTCCGGACACAATGCAGTTATGCCAACTTTTTTTTTCAATCCTCAATGCATACTAAAAAGTCATCGGCAGGGATGGCCTTCAAAGATTCACGTTGAATCTTTTCAATCGACACAAAACGGTGTCCTCGGAGTGATCTTTTGAGTTTAGCCAGAAGTCGCACTGTGTGAATATGGTGGTTGTGGAACGATATGGGTTTCATTTTTGGCGAAAAGTCACGAAGAATCCATGCAGTATGAGCTGGCACATTCAGAGTTTTCAGTACCCATCGAGATTTGACGCGTTTGAGGCCTCAAATGGAAAAGACTGATCATTTTGAAATCATCAGTAAGGTCTCTAATTGTAAATAGACGGTTTGCAAGCATCAAATCTTCTGGCTATTACCTAAACTCAAAAGACCACTCCAGGGACACCGTTTTGAGTCGATTGAAGAGACATTTCAAAAATCGCCGAAATCAGTTTTAGCGTCTCTCAAAAACCAAGCGTAACTGTATGAATGAATCTTCCGGCATGAAATTTCACACAGAGGTGAAGAACAGTGCCAGCAACCTAAAAAAAAAAAAAAAAAATGAAACACCATATGCCCGGGAAATTTAAATTTAAAACTGGGCTAACTTTTTGGACACAGTAGTATTTCTTCTTCAACTGTATGTCCAGCATTGGACGGCCACTCGGTTTCAGTCTAATTCGAATCAATTAGCCATGCACATCTGTTTGTAGTCAAAGTAAAATTTCCATTTTCTATCACTGATTGGATTGCGTTCACGCTTTTGTGGGTGGAGCAAACAAGTGTGACAATCGAAATCACACTGGCGATCATTGTTCGATTGTTCCATCGGCCATTGTGCAAGATGCCGGCTTCTATAAAGGCGCGTTTACAGACTACTTTTTTGTCCGAAAAAATCACTTCCAAATTTGTAGCTCCATTATAGAGCCAAGTAGTGCATGGCGGCTCTCCTAAACATCGGACAATCCTATTTTTTTCTTTATTTTGATTTAAGTTTTCCTCCTCCTACTACAAAGATGTATTCTCTGCGAACACATTTATTTTTTTCCTTTGAAGGAAATTATGTTTTATGGAAAGTAAACATGTTGATGTCGTAAAAAAAAAAAAAAAAAAAAAAAAAAAAAAAGTTAAAGAATGGATCGTATCAAAGGTTCTCAAATAATGATTTTTGGGGGCAAATTTTGTGAATTGAAACGAACGAAATAGAACGCGGGCGATTGTTCTGCCGTGGCGTTTGTTCTTTATTGCTCCTCCTTATTAACAATCGTGATGGACTCATTTGGGAGAAGTCCGATTTTGGAAGAATGGAGTTATAAATTAATGTGGAGCGCCCCATTCTTTCCATGGGAAGAGATTCTCCTTTTTATTTCATAAAATGACGAAACAAAATGGAGGGAAGTCAGGGATTTTTGTAAAATACACCATCATTTAATACTGTGTCCAAAAAGTAAGACCAATTGTCAATTTATGTGTGGTTATGTGTTGGGAAATTCAATAAGCCCTGTTATGTTATTTCCAGGGCTTATGGAATTTCATTTTTTTTTTTTTTTTTTAATTCCTTTATTAGCTCACACTCTCCCTATATATATCTTGTTCAAATTTTCAATCGTTCATAAAATACTTTTTACTCATCCACTCAGGTACAAATATATTTTTTTTTAACTTATAGTGGATGACATTGAATGTTAATATAGTTTTTTTTTCGAATATTAATTCAGTAATTAAATTCAATTCATTAATTTAATTTTTTTTTTTAGATTTAAGTTGCATATATTTACTAATAGATAGCGCCCGATAAACTTAACAAAATGAATGAAAATTATTTATAAAGGACTTTCTGCAATATGGTGAAAAAAACAGTAGGAATTGACTTAAAAATTTTTTTATATATATTATTTGGGTTTTTTTAGGTTGCTGGCAGTGTCCTTGACATCTGTGTGAAATTTCACGTCAAAATATTCATTAGTGTTTGAGTGACGCTTGGCTTTGTGAGACGCTCAAACTGATTCCGGCGATGTTTGAAATGTCTGAATTAGTTGAGCAAAGAACTTGCATTCAATTTTGTTTACGTAAACGTACAGAATGTTGTAGAAGGCATTCAGTGAGCATTCCTATATTGGAAAGAAATGGTTGGAAGTGGTATAAACAGTTCAAAGAAGGCAGAGAACACGCTGCATAGTTTTTGAAAAAATAATAGTTGGTCTTATTTTTTTGGCACAGTAGCACATATAAACACACACACATACACATATATGTATATATTATTTGGATACATTCATGAGTAAGGCCTTTCTAATTAGGTAACTTGCTGTTTAGAAAGTTAAGCAAAGTTTTTAAAGAATAATTTTTAATGGAAATAAATTTATGGATTTCTTTTCATTAAAATGTATTCTTTAAAGGCGCAGTTTAATTACAAATATAAATAAAGAATATTTTCTTTAGTTGAAAACATAATTTAAAATATTTAATTGATAAATCGGTTTTTTTTTATATTAGTAATTCAATATACAATTTTCAATATTATTCATTCATCCTCAATACACAAGTTATCAATGCTACTAATTCCTCCTCAATACACACATGATCAATATTGACTCACCCTAATTCATGTATACACATGCATGTGTATATATTATGAATACATACAAAGTGTTGCAAAAAAGAAAAAGAGTTCCCTTTAAAAATAATTTGTAGTCCTGAAATTTCTAAGCATCCTTCATAAAAAAAAATGCAAATAATTAAAAATATCTGCAAAATAAAATAATTAAAGAGAGTTTACTTCTACAATTTCTACTGCGTTGCTGCCATTCTATAAAATAGATAATTGCTAATTGATTATCTTTGTTCATAAAGAGTTATGCAATTTCTTGGATTAAAATGCCGTATGGTTCGTCGCTCTACTGTCATATAGGCTAATTAGACCAAAGCCAACTGTTTAACGTGATTCGAAACCACTCACAAAATAGCCATGTCACAGCCAGGATTGGAACACTAAAGCCTGTGGTACCAAAGGCCAGACCGCTAGACAATAGGCGAGGGATGGGCAAACTACGGCCCGCGGGCCATCTCCGGCCCTCCGGAAGGTTCTATTCGGTCCGCGGAGAGAATTTTAATTTGCTGGTCGGAGAGAAATTAAAAGAAACATATATTTATATATTATATGTCCATCTCCTTTTCTACTTTAATTAAATATTATTTTTTTTTTCTTCCTGTTTTTCAAAGGACAGATGATCTTTTTACTTTCTCTATTTTTGTTCTACGAAACATAAATCGACGGAAATCAATCGGTAAATGTTAAAAGTGGAAGTTCATTGTTAGTTACAGCTGTAGATTGGCGCCAACAAGCGTTTAAATTGTGAAACAGTGAGGCCAGATTTGTAGGTTGAATTAATTGAGTTGCAATCTAACAATCATCTCAAACAGCTGTTTCTAAATATGCCAAAGTTAGAGTTTTACAAATCATTACCGTAAATAAATTTCCCAAATTTAATATCTCAAGCCCAGAAAATCAGTGCTATGTTGGCTTCATCTTGTATATGTGAACAAGTGTTTTCAACTATGAACCTTAGAAAGAATTATTTCAGAAGTTGACCGATAGATGAGCATTCAGTCTTATTCTTTAGAATCAGTACATCTCACTTCAATATAAGGAACTTTTAAAAAATGAAATCGCAATTTCATTCATCTCCTCAACATATTTAAATTGTAATACTGTTATATTGTTTTTAAAATTTTAGAAAAATTTATCTTGTCACGCCAAACTTTTTTTTTTTTTTTTCGATTTTTGTCCCGCGACTGAAAAAGTTTGCCCATGCCTGCAATAGGCCATCAGGTCGCCGCGATGCCGTTAAAACGTTATGGAAGGCCTCATTAGAAGCATGATTTATAAATCGCCAACGAAATATAACAAACGCAAGGCTACAAAATACTCATCTTAAAGATGAGGTAATTTGTAGCGTGGAGAAGCGTCAGCATTTTGTCTTCTTAAAGATAAAATGTCTGAGAATCCTACCAGGATTTCTCACAGTTTAGTTTTAGCACGTTGATAACCACGGACTCATTCCCAACAAAAGTCACGTGCCAGTTCGATTGCCTCCCCATCCCCAGGGACGCTGTAAATCATCCACATCTTAAAAAAAAAAAAAAAAAAGGAAGGAAAAAAAACAGTGCATGCCCAACAAGGTGCGACCCATGCATTATGACCAGCCGCAGATCCACTACAGATTTATCGAATTGTCCGTGAGCATGCTCACTCAACTTAATAGTGTCATTAAAGTCCCCGAGCCAAATTCCCTCTGTAATTACGTCCCGAGAGCGAGCACCCCAAGAGTGAAATTATCCCGACCCCAGCTCGGGCCCCCGTCACTGACAGACACATCGCACGCAACTGAATGGCCGAGATCGGAATACTGCAGTGACTCTCGTTATTATTATTATTTTTCTCGTTCGGCCTTTGATAACTGAGGAGGGAACAGGGGCTTGAGTTCATGAGGATGATGTCCTTCTGTGTACTACTGTGCTAAAAAGTAAGACCAATTGCTTTTTTTTTTTTTTCAAAAACTCTTTATTTATTCTTCCAAATTTATTCCATCGTCTAATCCACCTTTTTTTTTTTTTTTTTTTTTTCCAATCCTCAATGCATGCTGAAAAGTGCGAAGCGCTTAAAATCTTCAAAGCGCTCACCGATTCATGTTGAATCTCTTCACTCGACTCAAAACGGTGTCCCCGGAGAGGTATTTTGAGTTTGGAGAATAGGCAGAAGTCGCACGGTGTCAATAGGGTGGTGTGGAACGATATGGGTTTCATTTTTGGTGAAAAATTCACGAAGAATCAATACAGTGTGAGCTGGCGCATTCAGTGTTTTCGGTACCAATCAAGATTTGAGTCGCTTGAGGTCGTGGAGAAACAAAATGCAAAAATGGAATGGACCAATCCTTTTGAAACTCCAACATCATCAGCAAGGTCTCTAATTGTAAATCGACGGTTTGCAAGCACCAAATCTTTATTTTTTTAATTCCATTTGAAATATTTCTTTCCGATATAGGAGTGCTCACCGAATTCCTTCTGCAACATTCTGTACGTTTGCGCAAACAAAATTGAATGCAAGTTCTTTGCTCAATTCATTCAGATATTTCAAAAATCGCCGGAATCAGTTTCACCATCCGCTTCCGTAAGCCTCGGGAAATTTAAATTGAAAATTGGTCTTACTTTTTGGACACAGTAATATGTATATAAATTTTATTCTATATAAAATATTTAAGTAAGATTGTCACCGAATTGAAGGCATCTGTAAAATGACTTAATTTAAAAGAATTTTGTTGTTTCTATTTTTATTTAAATTTTAATGTCTTAAAACTGAAGCTTTCATTCGGCTTGAGTTCATTCGGATGACGTCCTTCTGTATGTGTTTCGGTAGAGGTGGTGTTGTAAATTGCAATCTTGAAATTCTGTGTCAAGAATATAATTTGACACAGAAATTCTGTTCAATTTTCAGTGTAGGATAATAACGAGGTAGATACAATTTTGAACTTTACAAACTTTTTGACTAGATATTGACGTTCTAAAAATTTAGGCACTTTAATATAGGCATTTTCCGGAAAGAATCTGCCTTTTCAAAAATATATTCTACTAACTCTACCTAATTTAATTTTTTTTTATCCCCAATATCAATTCATTTCCTTTATACTATTGTGTCCAAATATTAAGACCAATTTTCAATTTAAAATTATTCGGGGTTTATGGAATTTCAATTTTTTATATTTTTTTTAGGTTGCTGGCACTGTCCTTGACATCTGTGTGAAATTTGGCGTCAAAATATTCGTTTGTGTTTCAGTTACGCTTGGCTTTGTGAGAAGCTAAAACGGATTCCGGCAATTTCTGAAATGTCTGAATGAATTGAGAAAAGAACTTGCATTCAACTTTGTTTGCGGAAATGTGTAAAATGTTGCAGAAGACATTCGATGAGCAGTCCTATATCGGAAAGAAATTCTTAGAAGTTGTATAAACAGTTCAAAGTAGACAGAGAATTAGGCAGAAGACGAAGAGCCCTCTGGTCGACCCTCCACCTCAACAACGAAGCTCACATCCAAAAAAATCAAAGATTTGGTGCATGCAAACCGTCGATTTTCAATTAGAGACCTTGCTGATGATGTTGGGATTTCGAAAGGATCGGTCCATTCCATTTTGGGCCTCAAACGCGTCCAATCTCGATGGGTACCGTAAACACTGAATGCACCAGCTCGCAATGCATTGATTCTACTTGACTTTTTCGCCAAAAATGAAACCCATATCGTTTCACAACCCCAGTAATCGCACCGTACGACTCAAAAGAGTCGTACGGTGTGATTACGGAGTTGTGTTTTGAGTCGATTGAAGAAATTCAACGTGAATCGGCGCGCACTTTGAAGGCCATCCCTGCCGATGACTTTTAGCGTGCATTGAGGAATGGGAAAAACGTTGGCATAAGTGCATTGTGTCCGGAGAGGATGACTTTGAAGGCGATGAAATAAATTTGGAAGAATAAATAAAAAGAGTTTTTGAAAAATAAAAATAATTGGTCTTATTTTTGGGCACAGTAGTACTTCACAATTCGGAAGAGAAAAAAAGGAAGAAAATAGATTTTATGGATGTATCTTTTTCTTTTTCAAGAACGAAAACAATACTTCAGGTATCCTAATCGAAAAATCCATTAAAGGCGAACAATGTGTCATTTAAACTTCCTTCAGAAGAAATAAAACTGATTTTTGCAACAAACGTAAAGAAATAAGGGTTGAACTCTCATGCATTTTGAGAAACGTTGCTGTAGATTACATATTTCAGACTAACATTTCAATCAAAATAGATTGTTGTCTCGATTGTTAAATAAAATTTTGTCATTGAGCAGCAAGTGAAAAACCTTTATATTGAATAATGAAAAACATACGCGTTAATATAAATACTTCCTCCAAAATACATCCTGTAAATACTGCAAAAATGCATATTTTTGTTTAATAAATATTGATTAATAATCACAATAAAAATTATAAGTAATAACACTGGAATTGAACGAATTATTATTAATAAAACTTATTCTTCCAAATTTATTTCATCGCCTTCAAAGTCATCCCCCTCCGGACACAATGCACTTAAGTCAAATTTTTTCAAATCCTCGATGCATGCTAAAAAGTCATCGGTTTAATCTTTTGGACGTGAGCTTCGTCGGTTGAGGTGGAGGGTCGACCCGAGGGCTCCTTGTCTTCAACGCGTTCTCTGCCTTCTTTGAACTGTTTATATCACTTGTAAACATTTCTTTCCGATATAGGAATGCTCACGGAATGCCTTCTGCAACATTCTATACGTTTCCTCAAACCAAAATTGAATTCAAGTTCTTTGCTCAATTCATTCAGACCTTTCAAAAATCGCCGGAATCCGTTTTAGCGTCTCACAAAGCCAAGCGTAACTCAAGCACTCATGAATATTTTGACGTGAAATTTCCCACAGATGTCAAGGACAGTGTCAGCAACCTAAAAAAGAAATTAAAAATTGAAATTCCATAAGCACCGGGGATTTTAAATTGAAAAGTGGACTTATTTTTACAGCAGTTTTCAGTTCAAAGTGGACTTATTTTTACATCAGTATTTCAGTTCAAATTGGACTTATTTTTACAGCAGTATTTCAGTTCAAAGGGACATTTTTACAGCAGCATTTTTACAGTAGCTTTTACAGCAGTATTTCGCTTTCACAGCAACTGCCTTCCCAAAAAGGTTTCTAGCGAGACGCTTGGCTAAGCAGAGTTTTTCGTCTTTGTTTTCTCTCGATATCAGCGTCCTTGTTATGGTCCATAAAGGGAATCGTTCATAACATTTTCTGTCACTCGGCGACATGAAACCATGTCGCACTTTTCCAAACCTGATCTCTAGAAGGGCAGCGGACATTCTTTGGCAGAAAGAAAGAAAAGAACATTCTTTCTTGTGCGATACAGGTATTCAAGTTGATAGCTACAAGCGATTTTTAAAGGGTGTAGTCGATCATTGGAAAAAAACAGCGACAGTTTAATTTTATCTGAATTATAAAGTTTATTAGAAATACTTTTTTTTTTTTTTTTTAGAGCGAAAGTACAAAATCCCCGAAACTTATTAGAAACATAATAAATTGTTAAAAAAAATAAATATTAATAAAAAAATAAATAAATAAAAAAAAAATGGCAAGGATAAAATTAAAATACATTTTTTAACTTAAGTAAAAAGTAAGATTAAAAAGTTAAGTTAAGTAAGTTCTAACTACAAAGAATTGATGCAAGATAACTGATCCAAATCATACTTAATTTCCTGGCGTGTACGGGTTAGTACTTAATAGGATGCTAGTATTTGTATGATGAGCTTGGTAAGATGCTTAATACTCGGTATGATACTAAAACAGTCATTGACTTTCATACCTTTGTATTATTGAAAGATACAATTCGATTGCCTCTTTAGTATATCATTTTAACACTAATTCCAAGAATTAAAAAATATATTTAAAATTATTTTATAAGAGAGTTGGAATTTTAATTCCCGACTCTTCCTATGTGATAATGAATATGTACAAATGAAATAACTATCACTATTTGTTCGGTAAATACTTAAAAAAAAATGTGAATAAAAAGGTTCAATTTTTGAATAACATAATCAGGGCATTTAATTTAGCTAAGCTCTTTACGCTGCACATCGTTGGAACGTCCGTTGAATCTTGTTCATAGAATCTAAATTCTAATTGAATTCCTAACAAGTAATATAAAAAAAAAATTTTAAGTCAATTCCTTCTTTTTTTTTTCTCACTTTCTTGCAGAAAATCCTTTATAAATAATTTTCATTCATTTTTTTAAGTTTATCTGGATCCATCTACATGCAACTTAAATCTAAAAATTAAAAACTAATTAATTAAATTTAATTACTACATTAATATTTGAAAAAATGTATTAACATCCAGTGCCATCCACTACAAGTTCAAAAAAATGTATTTGAACATGAGTGGAGGAATAAAAGTATTTGATGAACGATTGAAAATGTGAACAAGATATATATAGGGAGAGTGTGAGCTAATAGAAGGAATTGAAAAATCAGAACATCGTTGAGAATTCTTTTGTAAATATGTGTCATTAGGATTGTGGCACGCGATTTTTACCACGCTAAAAAAGATTGCCATGATTAGTTGCCTCCATTTCTCTGTCGGTAATGGAGCCAAACTCAAGTGAAGATAGATGGATTAAGGATTAAATAAAAAAGAAAGAAAAAAAAAAAAAAATGGCGGGCTTTCGAATATCGTGTTCCGCACGGAATAGTCCGACATCCGTTTCCGTCATTTTTGGGATTCGAACTTCTTCATAGGATATGGAAAACCGTTGGTTCTAACGGCCCTTACCTCTGGATTCGCCTTGACCTCTTGCCTTGGCTGAGCACTATTAGTTTTGGCGGGCAATCGAATCCTACAGACCCCTCTAGCTTTAAAAAATCGCAGAAGGCGTGATTTCCGAAAGGCTTAAAGGAAACTCACGTAGTTCGATTTTATTAAAAGATTATCATTCGATTATAATTGTATATCCTATCATTTTATTGAAAGAGTTTTCTAATTCATTGCAAACTAAGGATTTATTAATATCCTTAACTTTACCCAAATTAAGGATCTTTATCCAAACTTAATCCAAACTAAGGTTTAATTAATATCCTTAACTTTATCCAAACTTAATCCAAATTAAGGATTAATTAATATCCTTAACTTTATCCAAATTTAATCCAAACTAAAGGATTAATTGATATCCTTGACTTTATCCAAAATTTAATCCGAATGAAGGATTACCTTAATATCCTTAACTTTATCCAAACTAAGGATCTTTATCCAAACTTAATTCAAACTAAGGATTAATTAACATCCTTAACTTTATCCAAATTTAATCCAAACTAAGGATTAATTAATATCCTTAACTTTATCCAAACTAAGGATCTTTATCCAAACTTAATTCAAACTAATTAATTAACATCCTTAACTTTATCCAAATTTAATCCTAACTAAGGATTAATTAATATCCTTAACTTTATCCAAACTAAGGATCTTTATCCAAACTTAATTCAAACTAAGGATTAATTAATATCCTTAACTTTATCCAAATTTAATCCTAACTAAGGATTAATTAATATCCTTAACTTTATCCAAACTAAGGATCTTTATCCAAACTTAATTCAAACTAAGGATTAATTAATATCCTTAACTTTATCCAAACTAAGGATTAATAATCCTTTAAAACTTTTGTCTATAAAAAATGCTAGATTGGATGCAGTGTCTCTAGATACATTATTATAATTGTTTGTTTCCTATCCTAATGATTTATTATATTAATTATACCTTTAGTTCTTATCCTAAAAGTTTTCGTCAATCCTAAAGACTATGTTTCGAATTTCATTAAATTTAAAAAATTAATTCGATTAATTTTAATTAATAACGTGTTATATTCTTTATAAAAAGCAACAAAATATCGACTAAAAACAGCCTTTATAAGAAGAAAATTTTTGTGATACGGCAAATTTGAAGCCCGTCGCTTATTTAAGCACGCAATTCCTATAGAAAAAAAACATTGCATTCCATAAATCAACCCTTCCCCAATCTGGTAACCTTGGAGTGGAACAGCAACACACGTGCGTCGCTCATCGGCAAAGTGGCGTGAGTCGCATAAGTTTAATTCAGAGATGTTGAAAGACTTGGAAGCAGGGCCGAATTTTCCTATAGGCTAACCAGGCCTCAGTCTAGGGTCTCAAGATCAAGAGGGGCCCACATTCAAATTGATAGCAAAATTAGAACTGCACTATTCTAAAAACAGTAAACACTAAAACACTGAAACGAAATTAAGGAGAAATTCTACACATGTGACTCATAAACAAACATAAAAATGTATTAAGATCAACTCATTCGTTTGTATATACTAGATTGCACCAAAGTATAGTTCATACGTTCAGTTATTTGATAGAAAATAGGATAAGTGCAGCAGTGCAGACCTTGCTTATGGAATAAATATTAAAAGTCTCTGTATTACCAGCTGCATTAGAACAATATATACCATAAACCACTGACTTTTTCCACCACCCCTGGGACCCCTGTATCTTACTAGGACGAGGTGAAAGTTCAGGGTAGAATTTCGATGAGCCTAGCGCATACCACCAACATCCCACCGATGGGTGTTAAGAGGGAATGTCATGTTTTTCAGGTGTAACTGACCCCCATTTGAGTGTCTTATGCGAGAAAACAGGTAAATTCCCACCAGATAACCTGCGTGCCACTGTCCATTACCTTCTTGGAAGATTTTTAAGTTGTGTATTCGTATTATTCGCACTGTAAGAGATAAAAAACTGAAAATCTTCCAACATGCTTCTGGTTCATCGTTGACGTCGATCGATTGACGCAGTCGCCGTCGAATCTACTCATTTCTAGAAGTAATATTTGAATCAGCCGCCGCATGCGAATTAGAACTTAGGCTCTCCGATATTGTGGCTGTACATGCTAGTACTAGATCAGTATGCATTTAAATAAAAAAATTGTTTTGGGTATCAGATAAAAATACAATAGTTTAATGTTGATTATAAACAAACAAAATAATAATGAGTAATCAACTATCTAAATTATTTAACAGGAAAAATAAGCAAAATTATACGAAAACTTCTGCTCTAACAGAGGGGAATGTATTTCTCCCATTCAGAAATAAACAACGAAACATTTCTCAGATTCATGAATAAATAATGAAATTTATTTCTCCGATTCAGAAATAAATTATGAAATGTATTTCTCCGATTCAAAAATAAGTAATGAAATCTGTTTCTTCGATTCAGAAACAAGCAATGGATGGATTTTTCCCACTCAAGAAGCAAGAAATAAAATGTTTTTCTCCGATTCAGAAGTAAGTAATGAAATCTGTTTCTTTGATTCAGAAACAAGTAATAGAATGTATTTCTCCCATTCAGAAATAAGTTATGAAATGTATTTCTCCGATTCAGAAATTTATTTCTCCGATTTATAAAGAAAAAAAAATATATTTTCCTATCCGGAAATAAGTAATTCATATTCAGAAATAAGTAACAGAATGATAGTCTCCGATTCAGAAATAAGTAACGAAATGTATTTCTACTATTCAGAAACAAGCAATGTAATATATTCTCCCATTCAGAAATAAGCAATGAAGTGTATTCTTCCGATTCAGAAACTTGCAATAAAACGCATTTTCTCAGATCCTTGAATTACACCACTTTCGCAAGCACCAGCTCATTTAACTAATTTAAAATTGCAACAAACAGTGCAACTACACCGCTCATTCAAACTGCCTATTTAGCATGCTCTATTCAAGGTACTTTTGAATGCAAAGCACAAAAGGCACCCATTCAAATAAGACGGAGAGGCTGGACACCTAGTAGTTAGCAAATGGCTGGAGAACAGTGGCTTTGCAAGGGAAAACAAAGCAGGCAGAGCTCTAATAGCGGAAATATCAAGGCGAGAGGCAGCAGCAATTAGTTCTGCCTCAAAATCCTTCTGAAAAACATTTGCCATCCGGAAACGCATGCGGAAACGACACGAGAAAAACTTACGGGTGGTTTTCCTTGCTTTTGGACTGGAAAACCCCGGGAGGGCTTTGTTTTGCAGGGCACTGGGGGATCGTAAAAACAAAGACGGACAAAGAACTTGCTTTGAAAGGGGTTTTGGAAACAAAGGGTGAACAAGTAATATACAAAAGAAAAAGTTTTAAAGTCAATTCCTACTTAGTTCAACAAAGAAAAATTTTATTTCAGTTATTTTTTTATCAAATAATTACAATTCATATAAATATGTATATGCATATGACAGAATCCCACTATTAAGTGGCAAAAATAGAAAGCGAATTTTCTTGCAGTTTTCCATTTTCCTTTCTATATAGGGTGTTGGACTATTATTTTTGTTTGTTGCTATTTATTAGCTTTCTATTTATTTATTTATTTATTTATTTTTTTTTTTTTTTTCGTTTCAAATTAAAGAAGCTGATGGTTGTCTATATTTCTCCTTCTATCCATCTCTTGTAATGCTTCATTATTGCAAGGAACCTTTCCAGCTAGTTTCCAGCAGTCCAGTTCTTCAACTGGACATCTCATGATTTCATACGACTTAAGGCGACATATGCTTGACCTGCTGAGAAGAGTTTTCGTCTTATATATATTACTGCATAATCTACCGTGCTACCTTGCATCTTATGTACTGTTGATGCCCCCATGATGGTATTAATGGTAGTTTTCTTCGTTCAGCAGTACCGTAGCTGCGTTTGGCGGGGAATTACACAGATATTGGCTCGATTCTGTACAATTCTCCGCCAAACACTTTTTTTTTTTCTCCCCTATAAAACTGAAATGAATGAATTAAATTTAATGAATGAATGAATATTTGAAAAAAACTGTACTGTAAAACATTAAGCGTCATCGACTACGAGTTCAAAAAAAAATGTATTTGAACTGGAGTGGATGAATGAAAAGTATTTTATGAACGATTGAAAATGTGAACAAGATATATATAGGGAGAGTGTGAGCTAATAGAAGGAATTGAAAAAATGAAGGATGGGTTGTCTGATTGGAAAACATTCAACAACACGAAAATGTAACATACCTTTTTTTTTCCTCACAATTCAATTTCGTTGTTGTTCTAATACCGCCGGCAAAGTAGAGACAGTTAATCGCTCTGCCATAAGCAAGGGCTGCAGCGCTGATAGCTTGAAGATTGGCGCGAGACGCGAATAACACCTACCCCGCAACGCTCTACAAAGTGTATTAGCCGGGATCTAAGGTTTAAAGTGGATTCGAACCACTACAAACATCCGTGACGCCGCCGGGATTCAAACCCGAAACCTGGGGTACTGAGGGCCAGATAGCTAGCCACTCGCCCATCAGGTCCCATTCAATTTTTTGCTGCAAAAAACTCTGATGAAGTACAAAGTTTACGGCTTGAAGCAGGGGCTGGATGGCCGAGTGGCTAGCGTCATGAAAGTTAGTAGTGGTTCGGAATCCACTTTAAACCGTAGATCCTGGTCTAACATTAACGTAGAGCGTTATCATCTTTTTGCAAACATGCCAATGTTTCCCTTCAATAAAATCAAATATTTTTCAATCGCAAACTCCTTTTGATTTAAATTGACAAGTTCCGTTTCACTTTATTTATCAATTTATGCAATACAACTGACAATCAGTCAAACTTTCTGAAAATAAGAAAATCGGAACAATTTATGGATGGAATAAATATATATTTTTAAGATAATAAAAGATGATCGAAGAACATTTTATCACGCATGCACACGTACTGGGGTCTAAAAGACCCCACTCTGTTTGTTTCACTGAAGCTTATCGAAATCGAATCGAAAAGAACTTATCGAAATTGCTAGGAAATTCGCCGTTGGCGAAACTTGTACTCATATAACAGGGGGACTGAAAAGTTCGTAGGCTGACACATAGATGGCGCTACTGATATTAAATCAATATGATTTTTAGTTAGCCCTAACCTGCAAAAGACACGTGTATAAATTTGACAGCTGTTGCACTATTAGTATGTGAGTTATAGCCTTTTTTTGTGAAGTTATAGCATTTTTAGTGTTCATCACGTGCAGTCCACTCGGCTGACTGTCGATTGGATTCCGGTGTGAAATGATGGAGCCATGTTTCATCCATTGTCACATATCGACGCAAAAATTTGGGTTTATGAAGATTGAACAGCTCCAAACACTGCTTAGAATCATCCATTCGTTGCTGTTTTGGGTCGATTGTGAGCTCGCGCGGCACCCACTTTGAACAGAGCTCGCATATCCAAATATTCATTCACGATATGTCCAACACGTTCCTTTGATATCTTTAGGGTCTCAGCTATCTCAATCAACTTCACTTTACGGTTATCAGAAATTATTTTGTGGACTTTTTGATGTTTTCGTCGGTAACAGCCTCTTTGGCGCGTCCACTGCGTGCATCGTCCTCGGTGCTCATTTCGCCTCATTTAAATTTAGCTACGGTTCTCTACGGTTGATTTTTTGGTACAAAGTCCGAATAATGTTTATCAAGCCAAGCCATGGCTTCAATAGTATTTTTTTGCCAAAAAGCAATTCTTTATTAACACACGAAATTCCTTTTTATCCATTTTTCAAACTAACAAAAGTTGCTTCACTAAAAATGCTATAACTCACATACTGATAGTGCCACAGCTGTCAAATTTATACACGTGTCTTTTGAAGGTTAGGGTAACTAAAATTCATATGGATTTAATACTAGTAGCGCCATCTATGTGTCAGCCTACGAACATGTCAGCCCAATTCTTATATACTTGTATCGATACTTGTAAGCTATACTTGTAACGACAACAATTTTCCTCTGAGAATCCTATCACATACGTATTATTTTTTATACACAACAGAATTCCATTTCTTTACCTTCATAAATTAAATATTTATTTTAAATTTTCTTTTACGCTTCAAAAACCTCCCCTGAAATTTGCCGCCTATGCCAGACTCAATCCATTGAATTAATAGATAAAAAAAAAAAAAAAAAAAAATGCCGTGAAGCTACCTACTAAGGTATTCAATTAACTATGAAAGATTAACTATAGAAGAGATTTTCTCTCGTCAAACTTGGCTTGGAGTCTCCCCAAGTGAAAAAGAAAAAAAAAAAAAAAATTCAGAAACAAACCACGTGCATTCAGTTCTATAGAGCTTTTTAAAAATCAATCCCTTTTTCCAGGAAAGTTCCAACTTATGAAACACCGACACCGGGTGCTTACCGGTATCGGATCCAGGACGGCGTGATTGATTCGAAAACCTGTCAAGTTAAGCAGGATTAAAACCGCTGGTTATTCAGCCTTGAATGAGATTGACTTTCTAGAATTGCTTTCTTATCTGAGTGGTCTTTGGGTCGGACGGTAGGAGTTATGGCAATGGCAATGACATTGGCGGTCAGCAACAACTTTGAAGGTCAGAACTCAAAGTATCTGAGTAGTAATACTTTTCATTAAATTCGAGTCAGTATTTTAACTTAAAGTTTTTTAAAAAACAAGTAATTTTTAAAAAAAATTAGGTCCTAATCACACCGACTTTTATGAGAGTGCTTCTAGCTTTTAAAATTTTTATCCTTAAAATATTTAACTTGTCTTTAAGACCTTTGGGTCGTTTTCGTTAAGAAATGTCTGGTAAGAGACACAGCTAATCTTTATGGGGCTGCACTCCGCTGTTACTCATATAGCACTATCCAGGGGACACGTGTAACTAGAAGATATGCTATGAATGCGTGTTATACTATTCCCACAACGCTCCTATTAGACCGGGATCTACGATTTCAATCGGATTCCGAAGCACACCCATGCACCGCCGGTACTCGAACCCGAAAACTGTGGCACTGAGCGCCAGATCGCTAGTCACTCGGCCATCAGGCTGCTAATACTAACTTTTACCAATTAAATATTAAATTTAGAACGATATAAGTTCTATGCAATTTACATTTTATTCTAGAAAAACTTGCTGTGTTTTGCAGTTGAAACAAAAAAAAAAAAAAAAAAAATTATGTAAATCGAAATTTACATAAATTAATTTATTACAAAAATAATTTCAACTAACGTTATTACGACAGCAATCGTTTACATTGCAGCTCGACTTGATTTTTAATTTAACATTTCTTTTGTAATTTTTATTCAAAATAAAAAGTAAAAAATAATAAATAAACCCTTATTGACTATTTTTCGTATTACATTAAATTTTAACAAGTAATATAAAACAAAAAAAAAAAAAAAAAATTAAAGTCAATTCCTAATTTTTTTTTTCACTCTATTGCAGAAAGTACTTTATAAATAATTTTCATTCATTTTTTAAGTTAGAAAAAAAAAATCTCTCTTTCTCACACACACTTTCTCTCTCCCTCTCTCTCGCATACACACTCTCACTCATTTATTCTCATGTTTCATTTTACATTTTGTTCCCTCCTTCACTCACACTAGAACCGAGAATGAAAAAAAATATATATATAAAAAAAAATCCCAGCTATCTAGACGCTTCACCACTAACGGCATTTATTCTTAAATTTATGTCCTGCTAAATATCTTATATAAGAGACATTTTTTTTCTCCCCTATAAAACTAAAATGAATTAATTAAATTTAATGAATGAACTAATATTTGAAAAAAAAACTGTATTAACATCAAGCGTCATCCATTACAAGTTTAAAAATGTATTTGGATGAATCAAAAGTATTTTATAAGCGATTGAAAATGTGAACAAGATATATATAGGGAGAGTGTGAGCTAATAGTAGGAATTGAATAAAATAAGTAAATGACCTATAACAACTGCAATGTGTTTCATTTCTTTAATGCACAATGCTTGTTCCGTCATTCAGGCATAATAAATAACAAAAATTCCTAAACGTCATAAGTAGTCTGGGATATTTGATAATGAGAGAGCTGATTTCCCCTTCGAAATCCATCTTTGGACTTGGTGTTCACGGGTAGTGAGTACACAAAAATTGCTTTCTAAAACAAATTCTATTGCGCCCTTTATCAAAAACATAACTTCTTACATTATGTTTTGGACACCCATTATTATTTTAGCATATACGAGAGAAAATAATACTTATTTATTTTGATAAATTTTATTAGGGAAAAAAAAGCAAACATTTTTTGAGTAATAGAATTCCAGAAGATTTATTTTCATTTTATCTCTCATTTTCAACCTCTCTGCTGGCTTTCGTATATTTTGATTTTGCGATTTTACTTCCATAAGATTTTTTTTTTTTTTTTCGGTGGCATTTTTGAAAACTGTTTATAAACTAATATAAGTGGATCATAAAATAGGTGTTTAATACAAAATGTAAAAATAAAATCACGATATGCTGACAGAACCTATTGATTTATGTGATATTTTTTTCTAAGAAGTTGTTTATTTCTTCAAATCTCATTCATGTTTTATAGAAAGCGTCTGTATATGACATATATTTTGTACAATTTTCGAACGAAATAATAGAGTCATTTTAAAATTCAAAAATAAAATTTTAAATAAAAGTAACCTTTATCACGTACCCAAAAACTTGTTCCATAGGATCTACAACATTTCAAGAACTTTTCTGCATTTTGATAAAAAATTTTTTTAACAAAGGTAGAACGTCGAACATGCGCGGTTTTGGTTTCATTTACAAAATCTAAATTATCAAATTAATACCATTTAATAAGTTTCTGAATAGAAAATGAGTTTAAAATCAAAATGCTGTCAATTTTCGAGTGTACTATTTTTACGAGGCCAACCATGTTTATGAAGCATTTTATTCTGTGCCTCAATAACAATTTAATGTAAATGATGTCCGTTCATTTCTTCAATCTATAGCTGCTGTCACGATAAATATCAAGTGGTTGATAAATAGAACGAATGGCATATATTATACAAAAACAATTAAAAATTGACAATATTTAACAAACTAATTATCCGTATTTTTTATATACAGTTCCAAAAAAAAAAAAAAAAAAGATTATCTAACTCTATCGTAACCCTATATTTTAAATGACAGTGTCTTGAACAAAAAATTGTATGCGTAAAATGTCTTGTCTTGTATTGTATAAAAAATTAATATGTATAGACATATTAATCATATAATGATAATATATGTGACATATATACATATTAATTTTGATATATCTTTTTCAATTTCTTCTATTAAGTCACACTCTCCTATATATAGATCTTGTTCAAATTTTCAATTGTTCATAAAATACTTGTTATTCATCCACTTGAGTTCAAAAACTGAATTTTTTTTTTTTTTTTTTTTTTGAAATCTGTAGGGGAGGACACTTGATGTTAATACAGTTTTTACAAATATTAATTCATTAATTAAATTTAATGAATTCATTTTAGTTTTTTTTTAAATTTAAGTTGCATATATCTACCAATAAATGGCGCCAGATAAACTTAAAAAATGAATGAAAATTATTTATAATTATTTCTAAAGGTTATTTATAAAGGCTGCAATAGAGTGAAAAAAAAAAGTAGGAATTGATTTTAAATTTTTTTTTTTTTTATTTTATATTACTTGTTTTTAATCAATGCATGAATTATCCACTAACTATGAAATTATCATTTTCACATTCAAAATTTAAGTGAAATTAATAGAATTTAAATGCATTTTTTTATTTAAACGTATAGATTAAGTTAACATTTGAATACTGCAAAGAATTTCATAATTTGTTTGAATTTCCTGATTTGAAATAATTAAAATTCTATAGTAGTATTATTTGTTAAAGTTACTTAATAATTTGAATGAATATTATTAATGTGATTGCTAAGGTTGCATATCTTTTAAAAATTAGGTTCTTGAAATTAAAATCAACAACTTTTTATTTTACAATTTATTTTTACAAGATTTATTTATTATTATTGTTAATATTATTTTTTATTAATATTTTATTTATTTATTTATATTTATTTTGATTTCCAGCCATCATTTCAAATGTTTTCATATAGTACATTTTTAAAAGAATATCTGAAAACTTTTTTTCTCGTGCAGCTTATAAATTAAACCTGAATGTTGAATGCAATAAACGGATTTTAATTTTACTTTTTTTTTTTCAATGTTTCAAAAAAATTATTCAGGTTTTAATCAGATTATTTACAGATTCAAATGATATTTTTAAAATTCCTTTATTTTAAGTACAATTATTCGGAATCTCCTATTTAAATTTAAAATATTCGAAATTCCTAGTTTTTAAAAAATATATTTGATTTTTTTTTATTTATTTATTTTTTTTTTTATTAAAAATTTATTTTAGGGATCACTCAAAAAAGTAATATAAACAAAATTTTTTAAACCAATTCCTACTTTTTTTACTATATATATTTTTTTTTTGTACTTTTTTTTTTTAGCACTTTGTTCCCTCCTTGACTCAGACTGGAACCCAGAATGAAAAAAGAATCTGAAAAAAAAAAAAATCCAGCGATCTACACGCTTCGCCACTGACAGTATTGATTCCTAAATTTATATCCTGCTAAATATCTTCTAGAAGAGAATTTTTTTTCTCCCATATCAAATAAAATGAATCAATTAAATTTAATGAATGAATTAATATATGAAAAAAACTGTATTAACATCCAGTGTCATCTACTACAAGTTCAAAAAAAAAAAAATGTATTTGAACTTGAGGGGACGAATAAAAAGTATTTTATGAACGATTGAAATTTGAACAAGATATATAAACATATATATAGAGTAGGAATTAAAAAACGAAAATAGTAGGAATTAAAAACGAACGTTTTTGAACACAAAATCGATATAAATAATATTGTGTTAAGAAAAAACAGATGAAAACAACTATTCACTATCACTCAAATGATTCTAAAGGAGTTAAATGTTATTCTAAGATTATTATGTGTTATGCTGATTACTAATATCAATATAGACAGAAAGCAAAAACTAATTTTCATGTTTTAAAAAAATAGTAAAAGTTTAACTTTAAAAGAATTTTTTATTATTATTAAAAACGGTCATTTATTATGAATGTCAATAATGTAGTGTTCGAATTTAATTGTGAGTAGTATTCGAATTGTAAGTAGTCGAATTTAGTGTTCGAATTTAATGGATGAATAAGAAGTACTTTATGAACGATTGAAAATTTGAACAAGATATATATAAGGAGAGTGTGAACTAATAGTAGGAATTGAAAAATTTAGTACAGTTTTGTAGACGATCACGAAGGTAGAAATTACTCTGTTATTAAACATGAACCACCCAGTAGAATGTCTTACAAAGGCTTCCTAACTTCCTAAGAATTACTTTTAAATTTCCTTATCACTTTTATCAAACAAAGAGCGAAAAGTATCCTTTTTTAGCAACATTCCCTGTGTTATATTTTCATGTCTGAAAAGAACCTTTGTAAGTAAACTGTCCTTTCTTCATTACCGCCCAATTGTGGACAGAAACAACCGCAGGCAATTCACAGTTTTTCACATATGTTACTGCCATTCTGTCCATTCACTATTTCAAGACGGGCCCATCATCGAGTTTAAATGCTATCCTAAATGGTCGTTAAATGTTCGATGACGACCTACAAAAACGTTCTATATTCTTGTCATGAACAATCCCAAGAACCTGGGGGTCAAAGATCATCGGACAACCATCCCTCCACTTTTAACAAGTAAGAGGGCGGGATTCGAGGACCTTTCAACAGTTTATCGGCAAAGGAAACGTCCAGTGTTTGCAGTTGGTGATTTGTGGTATTGCCCAACCCCCTTGCTATAGTACCCATATCTCTTTGGTCACCAAGGCGTCTACAGGACGCTGAAAGAGTACTAAAGATGCCCATTATGGCCTAAAATGAGATGGGCAGATGGATAGAAAATAACCTGTGATGGTTTTATTTTCTGTATAATCAACTCTGTTAACGTAGAATATGTTTTGAGGTTACATCAATTGGTTAATTAATTCCGTAGCCACTAATATTGTTGTTTCATAAAAAAATCATCCAGGTTAGTCTTGATATCTAGTCACAGACAGAGACTAGATATCAAGACAAACCTGGATAATTATAATATAATATGTTTATAATTGAATAAATTTTTTTTAATAACAAACCATTTCATGGAATATTTTGATAATATTTTTTAAAATTACCAATTTGATTTTAATTGACATTTCAAAATATCTCCTTTTTTTATGGTGCTGCACAAATTTGGCTTATTTCTTGGTGAAGATAGTCCTTTTCCTGCATTGTTGAAAACAAAGCTTAATTTTTAAAAATAATTTGCAAAACTTTTAGACAAAGTAGGTGGTGCTTTTTTTTTTCAATGAAAAAAAATATTGATAAATAACTTTCTGAATTATTTAACCCAAAAGCCTTTTTCGGTTATTAAAAAAATTTTCAAGAATTAAACATATCTTGAATCTTTTAAAAATGCTACTTTTTTTTATATAAAATTTCACCCTTTATATAACTGAGCTATCTATAGTAAAATTCGATTTCTTTAAATAAACTACTGAATTGTTGTTTTACTTCAGTATCGTTCAAAATAAAAAATGAAATTATTAAAATGAATATTATTTGTAGTGCACAAATCAAAAATACTGATCAAAATAATTAGCGATTATCAGCTTATAGAAACAATACAAATCCACATTTCCAGAGTTCCAGTTACCTGGAGAATTATCATTCATATTCACTCTTCAAGTCCATAACATACATATTGACATATCGAAACATTTACTATTAGAATAATTGGTCGCACAAGTACTAAAAGGTCTTGAAACTTATCACATACCTTAAAGTACTTAAAAGGTACTATTTATTTAAAAAATTTACACAAATACTAAAATAATTTAAATACAATGTGGAAAAAAAAAAAAAAAAAAAAAGAAAGAAAGGCTGGCTGGCAACAAATTGAAACAGTGAAATAAAATGAATTCAGCAAATGAGGGCAATAGCATAATTAATTTAACTTAATTACCAGCAAGAAAAAAAGCACTTTTTTTTTTTATTCAAACGTTTCTTTAAAATACTAAACTGCCCATTCAAGTCACTTAAGTTAACTGTGTTTGGCAGTTCCAATAACATGATGTCGGTAGAGGAAATCTTGCACTTCTAGAGAATTTCTGCTCGTGGTGTTTTCGCCGTGGAAAGCTTCTGGAACCTTCATCCTGTGTCTGAGAGACATGAGACATCTTTTTTTCGATTGTCCTTAATGGATAATATGTAAAGATCTCGATTGAGACACTCAAACCAGTTTATTGATTAAGCTCAGAAAATACTAATTCTAAAAACTTACCATATAGTGAACCCAAGAGAAATGCAAACTTTCCAACTACTAAGCCATGCCAATAAACTGACAAGCACTTTTCATCTTAGAAATGCAATATTTTAAGATGGATCATGTGTGATAATTTTTCCCCCAAGGTACTACTGTTTCCAAAAAGTAAGACCAATATTCAATTTTTAATTCCCGGCGTTTATGGGATTTCAATTTCTTTTTTCTTTTTTAGATTGCTGGCACTCTCCTTGACATCTGCGTGAAATTTGGCGTCAAAATAATCATTAGCACTTGAGTTACGCTTGACTTTGAGAGACGTTGAAACTGATTCCGGCGATTTTTTGAAATGTCTGAATTCATTGAGCAAAGAACTTGCATTCGATTTTGTTTGCGAAAACGTATAGAATGTTGCAGAAGGCATTCGGTGAGCATTCCTACATCGGAAAGAAATGCTTAGAAGTGGTATAAACAGTTCAAAGAAGTCTTTGTTGAAGATGAAGAGCCTTCTGGTTGACCGTCAACCTCAACCTGCCATCCAAAAATTTGGTGCTTGAAAATCATCGATTTACAATTAGAGATTTTGCTGATGATGTTGGAATTTCAACTGACCAAATTGGATTCAATTTGACCTTTTCGCCAAAAATGAAACCCATATCGTTTCACAACCACAGTATTCCGTATCGTATTATTTATGAAGCTCAGAAAGTACTCATTCTAAAAACCCAGCAGATAGTTTTCATATGGTATTTCAATTTTTTTTTTTTTAGGTTGTTGGCACTATCCTTGACATCTATGAGAAATTTGACATCAAAATATTCATGACTGTTTGAGTTACTCTTGGCTTTGTGAGACGCTAAAACTGATTCCGGCGATTTTGAAAAGTTTAAATTAATTGAGCAAAGAACTTGCATTTAATTTTTTTTTTTTTTTTTTTTTTGTGGAAACGTATAGAATGTTGCAGAAGGCATTCTGTGAGCATTCCTATATCGGAAAGAGATGTTTACAAGTGGTATAAGCAGTTCAAAGAGGGCAGAGAACGCGTTGAAGACGAAGAACCCTCTGGTTGATCACCAACCTCAACCGACGACGCTCACGTCCACAAAATTAAAGATTAGGTGCTTGCAAACCGTCGATTTACAATTGCACACTTTGCTGATGATGTTGGAATTTCAAAATTACATTTTAAAAGATGTTTTGGGCCTCAAACGCGCCAAATCTCGATGGGTACCGATAACACTGAATGAGCCAGCTTACATTGCATGATTCTTCGTGACTTTTTCGCCAAACATGAAACCCATATCGTTCCACAACCACCGTATTCACCTGATTTAGCATTGTGCTACTTCTGGCTATTACCTAAACTCAAAAGATCACTCCGTTTTGAGTCGATTGAAAAAAGACATTTCAAAAATCACCGGAATCAGTTTTAGCATCTCACAAAATCCAAGCGTAACCCAAGCACTATTGAATATTTTGACGTCAAATTTCACACAGATGTCAAGGACAGTGCCAACAACCTAAAAATGAAAAAAAAATAAAATAAAAAAAAATTGGAATACCATATGCCCCGGGAAATTTAAATTGAAAACTTGTTTTACTTTTCGGACACAGTAGTACATTTATTCAGTTGAGAAATCCAAACTATTTTTTTTTTTTACGTAAGTGATGGTCGAAAAAAAAAAAAAAAAAAAAACCCGCTGTAAATGCAAAATACCATTTAAGAATTATAATTTTAGATAAGATTACCAGAAAGATTTTTTTTTATCCTATTAAACCTGAATAAATTTTAATTTTTAAGCGGTAGATTTATGGTTCCTTTGTTTTAGAAATTAAAAGAAATTTATTTCTCTGCTGAAAAAGTTATTTTACTTATTGTTTTTGGCTTCAAGTTATTTCAGTTAGTGACATTAGTAGTCTAAGATAATCTTAAAACCTTGAATCTTTTAGTTAATCTCATTATGTTTTATTAAGGCAATATTAATAAATATTAAAATTTGTCGTAAATGCTTTTTTATAAGTATTTCATAGAATTCTTAACTATATTTCCAAACTATTTTTTATTTTTGGTTTTATATTTATAGTACGGAAAGTGTAATATTTTAAATCTTGCTATTTAATAGCAGAAACTATTCTTAAATTACTTATAATGCAACATTCCAAAATTTTCTTATTTTTTTGGACACAGTAGGCTATATATATATACATTTAATCCAAGAAAGTGACGTCCCCAAATTTAATGCGGTTGCCAAACATCAATCTTCCTCAGTGCAGACATGCACTTATCGAATGTCTCATTCAGCAATTCCATACACTCGAAGCCTAAAAAAGGATCTTCGAGGTAGGTTGAAGCACCTTTGGCAACATGTATAGTCGGTCGAACCATTTTCAATGAGACTTCTAATTGAGGACAATGTTGGGGGAATGTTCCCAAACGCTCACCTGTAAGCCCGCCCATGGTGTTAAAATAACTGGACAACAACTTGCAACCGAAACGCCGAAAAAACCTGATGGCGACCCATCAAGGATTATCTTGTTGATGGCTGGCCATAAATCTTCCCTCCCCTTTTGTTTGTTAAGGGGTTCCCGCCCTCCCCCTAGTATAAAGCGATGCAAAAGTTGTTTGAGCTACTGAAGACCTCGGCAAATCATCTAAGGTATTACCTGGAATTGCCATTTGGCGATAAAGTATTGAGCAGATACCCTGATAGATTTATGCCTCCCAGCTTATAGCTTTATAATCTCCCTGCCCATTTTGCAAGGTTAGTTCTACCTGTGGATCTGAATGCATGGAATGTTGATTCGATGAACAAGCCCACTTAATTTTGACCACCTAAAGTGCGATATTTTCTCGAAGATTCATTTCCAGGGTAGTAATTTAGCTTTCTGCACTTTGGGTACAAGAGATGGTAGGAAAATATCTACATTTAAACATTTATATATCATATCATAGAAAGGATTATGGTTTTGACGGATCGTTATCATTCACATGATAAAAATCTTAACTATTCAAATATTACTTATACAGTTAGTCAGCTCTACTTGTGGATTTGATGGAAAGATTATCTTCATTTAAACATTTGTATATCATAGAAGGATTATGGTTTTGACGGATCGTTATATCTCGGATAAAAATCTTAACTATTCAAATATTACTTTATACAGTTAGTCAGCTCTACCTGTGGATCTGATGGAATGATTATCTTCATTTAAACATTTGTATATCATAGAAAGGATTATGGTTTTGACGGATCGTTATCATTCATATGATAAAAATCTTAACTATTCAAATATTACTTATACCGTTAGTTCATATTTGTAAATGATGAAAAGAAGAATTAAAAAAAAAAATTCCTCAATTTATTGGTATTGATAATTAAACACTATTAGACAGTTTACCTTTCTTAGAGTGTATTACTATTGTGTCCAAAAAGTAAGACCGAAAAAAGTTTTCAATTTAAAGAAAGTTTTCAATTATTTCAAGAAAGAAAAAGTTTTCAATTTAAATTTCCCTTATGGAATTTCAATTTTTTTCTTTCTTAGGTTGTTGTTGTCAAAATATTCATTAGTGTTTGAGTTACGCTTGGCTTTGTGAGACACTAAACCTGATTCCGGCGATTTCTGAAATATGCCCGGGAAATTTAAATTGAAAATTGGACTTAACTTTTTGGACGCAGTAGTACGGCACATAAATTCACTATGGAATGTATGATGCATGCATTAAAATATAGGATGAATTAATTATTGAAGCACGAAATAAAAGAAAAAAGATGAAATGTAGAATTTTAATAACAAAATTTTTGCATTTTTCTGGTTTTATAAAAATTTTGTGGAATAGTTTAAAAGTTAAATTAGGGCATTCGATACATGGATATTCTGTTGAATACTATAAATAAATTATGAAAGTGTTTTTTAACATTTTAAAAATTTAATCATTAAATGCTTGGCTTTAGTTTGCAAAAGCTATTTTTTTTAAATATATTTTTAATTTTTGAGGTTTCATCGCTTTTTATTTTTTTTTTATTATGAGGTTTATTCGCTTTGTCATTTAGTGGTTTTAATGTTATTTCTTCTTAAAATTTATTTTTCAATTTTATTTTTCAAAAATGTCTTAAAAAGCATTATATGCTTAGGATTGGTATATGCTTAATGTCTATTTTTTTTTTTTTTTTAAATGAAAATGTTTAAAATTTTTTTTTCTTCTTTTTTTTCAAATATTTATTTTTGGGAAGCTTCAATATAAAAACACACACAAAACAATGCCATCTTATCCTGTCTATAACCCAAGTATTATAAGTTAGATTCATTATTTAATGTATATATTGTATGTACATTAATGTATATATTATATTATGTAGCATAATTGTTAATTGCATTTAATTCATTTGAATATGAAATTTGCATAATACGGATGATAAGCCACTGCATGTTGAATTTTGTGTTTCAACTTCAATTTTTGCTTCCACTCATTTCTGTAGCAGTGTATTCTGTAAAACATTCAACATTATATTGCATTGTTACATTATCTGAAAAAATGTTTTGGTGACTATTTGTTAAAATAATATTAAAAAAAATATTTTTAAATCAATTCCTGCTTAGGTCAGCAAAAAAGAAAAATTTTCAGTTTAATTACTTTTTATTAAATAAGGACAATTAATATAAATATGTATATACATAGGACATAATCACGACATTAAGTGACAAAATAGAAAGCGAAAAACGTCCACTTAAAGCAAATATTTTCAAAATTTTATTGTTAATAATTTTATTAATTTGGATAAAATGTCTACTTGAAGCAAAAATTTATCAAAAAATAATTGATTTTCACCTTCTAATTATTGTAATAATGTGTGTAATTTCTATTATTAATAATTGACACGTCTTTTTCACCTTCACGTGAAAAATACTGAAATCCTTGCATTTTACCGATTGAGCTACTACCAGTTGGTTTCAACTTTCATTGCAAACTGCTAAAGCTCTATTTAAAGTATTAAAAATTATTAATGAATTAATATTTGAAAAAACTGCATTAACATCCAGTGTCATCCACGGCTAGTAGAAAAAAATGTATTTGAACCTGAGTGGATGAATAAAAAGTATTTTATGAACGATTGAAAATTTGAACAAGATATATAAACATATATAGGAAAGAGTGAACTTATACAAGAAGTAAGAATTGGAATGAAGGGAAACCTGTACATAACGGAAGGCAGTCGTACTGTTATGAAAGGAAACAAGTTATAGAAATGTGTAGATAAAAAGAAATCTGGAATGAAATCACAGATAAGACTTAGAAATGCTTTATAAAAGGTCGAATTGAAAATGAATGGAATGGGCATAACGCTGATTTCAACTCTGTAGTTAACATTAAAACTACAAATTCACGGCCAAATTTTAATATTCCTCCCATTTAGATAAAAATATTTAATATTCTTTGTGAAGGGTAATCAAATTAGTTCTCGCATTCTTGGACGAAGGTTTTCATTTGTTTAATTTGCTATAATTTCACGGAATGTTTTTTTGATAATGACTCGTTCTTCTTTTCGATATACAATACCTTAAATGTATTGAATGTTAACTTTTAATATGATTATGACATCCTAAACATTCTTACAAACAAAAAAAAAAAAAATCCTCAGTTAAAGATTTTAATCACAAAATTAAAAGTATGCGTTAAGAAAGCTTTATTTGCGTCAAAGCAACTTTTTTATTAATGGTGATTAAGAAAGCTTTATTATTACAAGTTAAAGAAAGCTTTATTATTTCAAGTTAAAAAAGCTTTACTATTACATGTTAAAAGAAAGCTTTTATTAGTACGCGTTAAAAAAACTTTATTAGTACGCGTTTAAAAAGCTTTATTAGTGAATGTTTAAGAAAGCTTTATTAGTACGCGACAAAGCAGGCTTTAGTAGTGAGCGCTTAAAGAAAGCTTTATTAGTAGGTGACAAAGCAATCTTTATTAGTACGCATTTAAGAAAGGTTAATTAGAGAGTGACAAAGCAAGCTTTATTAGTGAGCTTTTAAGAGGCTTTATTATATGTTAAAGAAGGCTTCAATAGTAGCACTCATAAAAGCTTTATTAGTAGCGTTCATAAAAGCTTTATTAGTGAGTGTTTAAGAAGCTTTATTGTTAGAAAGCTTATTCGTTAAAGAAAGCTTTATTAAAGGAGAGTTTAAGAGAGGTTTATGTTTACAAAGCATATTTGTTAAAGAAAGCTTTATTAGTAAGAGTTAAAAAACTTTATTGTTATGTTTTAAAGAAAATTTTATCAGCACGCATCAAAGACAGCTTTATTTGTACGCCTTAAAGAAAGCCATATCTGTGCACGTTAAAAGAAAATCTTTATTGGTAAATGTTAAAAGAAATATTTATTAGTACGCGTTGAAAAATCTTTATTGGTATGTGTTTAAGGAAGCTTTATTGTACGAGTCAAAAAAAGCTTTATTTGTACACATTAAAAGCTTGATTAGAAAGCTTTCTTCTTTAGTGCTCATTAAAGAAAGCTTTACTTGATATACGTTAAAGAAACTTTTATTAGTAAGCTTAAAAAAAAAAAAGCTTTATTGGTATGCGTTAAATAAAGCTTTATCAGAAATGCTAAGAAAGAAAGCGTTAAAAGAAAGTTTTACTAATATGCATTAAAAAGGAAAAGGCTCGCGTTAGATTATACGCCATGTGGATTATAGGCTGGAAATTTACTATACATCTATTTGAAGCAAGAATATTAAAATACTGGAAAATGAAATATATATCTAATACTAGAAGGCCCGGCCACGCGTTGCTGTGGCTTTCTTGTATTTCGTTCAATTATTAAATTCTATAATTGGTATTGTTAAGGAAGTAATTGTTAAAGAATGATGAAAAGATCAAATTAAGTTTCAACGAATAGAAAATGTTTAATTTTTATTAATTTAATGAATGAGGTAGATAATGTTGATTTTTAAGACTGTTTTATAATTATTTTTACGTAATATAATTTTTAATAATCATTACTTTCATTTAACTAAGAACTAAGCGATGAACAATATTTCTTGCTAGTCTGTCTTTCGTCGAAATAAATAAATTCGATGGTTTTCGAACACGTGAGCATGCAACATACAGCTGCCCATGGGAGAAACACGGATTCTGAGGGGTTAGATTTTAGAGGTCGTTTACTGAAAATGATAATTGAAAAAATACAATACAATTAAAATAAAGTCGGGATATAATAAGAAAAGACTTTAAAAAAATTCACAATAAAATACAAATGCAAACGATCGTTTAAGGTACACGAACACCTTCGAAGGAATTTTTTTGAAATTTTTTATCTTTGTACACATTTTTGGATTGAATGTATCTAAAAACTAATGATTTCACATAAAAAAAATTTCATTATTATTTTTAATTTTTATAAGCTAAAATAAGGGTAAAAATGGCCAAAAATTGATACTGTTACAAAACCTGAAATCAAATCAATATTTTTAAATTTCTAAGTTTGTATTTGTTTGTACTAACATTTTACAGTGAATAGATTAAATTTATATCTTTATTATTTATTTTTGTGCTAGTTTAAATGCTGTCGACACAAAATTCTTCCAAAATTTGCATGTAATTCCAAGTTTAACAATTGAAATAAAAAATATTTATGTAGCTATAATCATTTCAGAGGTCTATTTCCTGTAAATATTTATGAAAAACATAAATACAAAGTTTTGTAGCATTTGGATCAAAATTACTTGTGTTATGGTGTTTCACATGAAAACAAAAAGCATAAAAATTCATTCTGAGAAAAAGCTAAAAACAACTTTTAATTAGATATATTACTTTTAAAAATGTTGTCCATTGAATTATCAAGTTCATAGTCTTATTTATTAAAAAATATAGTTTTGTTTTCCTTAAAGCTGTAAATATTTTCTGAGCTTTGTTTTGAAAAAGTTAAAATTTGCTCGACAAACTTTTTTACAACTTCCTGCTATTTGCAAAGGCTTTTTAATATGAAATAACCTGAATTCAAAATATTTAGCCTTTTTGCAAGTGTTTTGAATAAATATATTCAAAACCTTTGAATTTCACATAAAAATATCAACTTTAACTATTCATTATATAATTTATTCTTTAAAATATGGATAAACATTGCAAAAAATGTGATATTGTTGCAAAATTTTATAATTCAAAAATAAATAAAACATGAATAGTTTTTTCCTTTGCAAGTATTTTTACGCTGGGAATATCCTTATGTAGATAATATACTGTTTTCAAATTTATATCTCAATTATTTATACATTTTTGTATGCTTAAAGTTTGTCGACACAAACTTTTTTTACAAATTTACAAAAATTCTTAGTTTAAAAACTAAAATAAAAATAATTTATGAACTTAGGTTAATTTCCATGTTCTATTCCTTTCATACATTTAAAGAAAACTTTTACATGAAGTTTCAAAGCATTTAGAACAGAAATATTTTTATTGTGATGTTTTGAATGAATACAAAATGCATAAAAATTCAAATAAGAAATAATTAAAACCAACTTTTAAATATAAATCAAAACAAATGTACATACATAAAAATGTTATTGAGCTTTAAATTCTCCTTTATTAATATAAACACTTATTTATTTGTTTTGTTTTCTTTAAATAACTTCCAACTTAAAAGTACCATTTATTAATTTTTCTTCGACAATATTCAAATCACTCAAATTTATAACTCAAATTCTTTGTTTTTCAAATAACAAAAGTTTTTAAAATAAAATGTCCTTGATTTTCAACTTGCAACTATTATAATACCTTTTATAAAATTTTAATGTTATCATTATATCAAATAATTGCAGAGTTTACTTCATTTTCACACTTTTCAAAAAATCCTTGAAAATTCATCATGTTTCTTTAAAATTATATTGTCTATATTATATTATCTTGTAGATCACATTTCATTTTAGAATTCTTAATCAAATACAACACATGTTGACAAACTTTAAGCATAGAAAAGTTCAATGTTTTGATTCACAACTTTTCATTCAATATATTTTATTCCAATTCAAATTCAAACTTAGAAAATAAAAAAAAAAAATATTGATAATCAAATCAGGTAATACTTACATACATTTGATTTATTTCTCATAGAAATAATATAAATTTCATACAATATAATTTTTCACAAAATTTAAAGTAGTACATAAAACAATAATATTCAGAACATGAGAATTTTACGGTTATGTAGTACAGGCATCGAGACACGGCGCCATCCTTTTATTGTGGTATATCTTTCGTCTGTGGTGGAAACAAACTTTTTACTCAACGATGAAATTAGTGCAAATAAGAATTCTGCAATTAATTATCGAAATAGCAATAAAATAGTCATTATATTGTTCGAAAAATGAAGCTACGAATTCCTCTAATTGCAGTATTGCAACCCTAAAGAAATTGGCGTAAAATTGGCGAAAATTCAGGGTTGCAAGATTGGCGCCGACCTCAATGGTAGATTTTAAACGATTTTGCAATTAAATACGAAAAAATCTGAATAAAAACTATCCCTATCTCTCAAGTTGGAACAAAACACACATTTAAAAAAAAAAAAAAAAAAGTTAAAATCGGATGGTTAGTTTCGAATTTCAGCCATCTTTATTTTTCTTAGAACAATAATAAAGTTGCCAATTTTGCTTAACTAAGCATTAACACTACATTGTTGCCACTACATTGGTTTGCCAAAGAAATTTTAAAAAATATTTATGGGTGGGCCACCCTTATCACTTAGGGGTTTAAAAAATGGATTACGACCGATTCGCAGACCTACCAAATATGCACAAAAATTTTCATAAGAATCGGTCAAGCCGTTTCGGAGGAGTTTGGCAACAAACACTGTGACACGAGAATTTTATATATTAAATATAAAATAGATTTTATATATTAAATATAAAGACGGACTCACCAAAAATATCGTACACTACATTGCACTTAGAGATTGATGTTGATTATTTTTAATTGCCATAATTAGTAGTAAATATGTAGATAACTATTTTTGATGCATATACAGGTATTATATAATGTAATTTAAAATATATTTATTAATTTAATAAAATATAAAGGACGAAATAAATAAATGGTTAGTGTATTATCATTTTATACGCCGTCATTGTCTGCAACGTTCCATTCCTCTTCCAATCATAACCATATTTCCACACACTTATAGTAAGTTAGTTTTTTTTTTTTTTTTTTTTTTTATTTAACTAAAAAAATATTTTATAGAAATAATGTATATGGCAAAACAACGTTTGCCGGGTCAACTAGTATATATATATATATATATATGTGTGTGTGTGTTCAACAGCATACATATATATATATATTATATATAGTTGTTCTAATGCAGCTGACAATACAGAGACAGTTAATCTTTATGCCATAAACAAGGGCTGCACCTCTGTTACTCATTTAGCGCTACCCAGAGGGGACGTGTAGCATATATAGCCATACATATATACTGAATATAATTTTTAGTATTTCGATTAACAGGATAAAATTTGTTTATTTAAAGTATATTTTAAAAAGAAAAAAAAAGTATTCTAAAAAATAATTAATTTTTTTTTTTTTTTTTACAAAAATAACTAGATGACAGTATCTAACGAAGCAGTATTTTATTGAACCCATTGGGTCCCGTATGAGCGTTTAGTATGACCTGATCATTGCTGCGTCTAATGATCGACTGCCAACATACTTGATCACATTCACTGTGATCAAGTATGTTGGTGCCTATTGTGTATCATACTTGATCACAGTCATGTATAATCGTAGTGGATGGATTCGAATCAAACATTAGCTGCGCACCAACCGGGCGTCATTGGACAGATGACCGTCGTCCTGTCTTTGCATCATAATGTACTAAATCTCTAAGCCAGAGAGTCTCTCAGTAGAGTTTGAAACGATTGCACAGAATACGCAAATTCTCTGCTGATGGAGATGAAGAGAAAAAGGAGGAGCTACCTTGAGTGAAACAGGGCCTCAATGACCGAGTGGCCAGCGCTCGGTGCCACAGGTTTCGGGTTCGAGTCCCGGCGGATGTTTGTAGTGGTTCGTGATCCGCTTTAAACCGTAGGTCCCGGTCCATCACGATCGTAGAGTGTTTGCGGGGAGTATTGTTACTCCGCGTCCGTAGCTTATCTTCAAGCCACTACCCAGGAGGTGCGTGTAGCTCTTGGTTAGTGCAAAGTGAGTAACGTCGGTGCAGCGCTAGCGTTAAGGCATCAAAAGACAACTGTCTAAGTATTTGCCAGCTGCATTAGAACAGAAATAAAAAATTGAGGGAAATTTTAATGTGTTGCTATTAAATTATTATTATTTGTATTTCATTTCCTTAGAAAAGCAAATTTAATATTTTCATATATTTCTTTTCACCTTTTTTTTACCCATAAAATAGATAGGTTTTGCGCGTGCGAGGGTTTTCGCGTCCTCGACTATTTCCAAATTTGGACATTGTCACTGAAATCTGCAATTTTTTTTTAAATTTCCTTCACGAGCTTTTCCATACATACTATTTATTTACAAAATAACTGAATAATTTAGCACAGAAATTAATTCAGAAGGAAATTAATATAAGATTGTACTCAATGGTCTGGTGAAAGGAAAAGACGCTTTTATTTCAAACTGAAAACGAGATTTTTCTATAAAATAGTTTTAATTTATTGAATGTAAAAACTGAAATGTTCGAAAAAAAAAAAAAACGAATACGTTCGTTTTTTAAGGTTTTATATACATATATATATTTTCAGAACAACTCAATTTCTTGCAAGAATGCAAAATTATCTTGAGTTTCGAATAACTTTAATTTATCAATCCTCTATTTTAAATATAAAAAAAAAAATTATTTGGACTTAATTAATCCTTACGGACATACCATCCAAGCATAAGCAGAAAGTTATTAATTCACACATTTTAAGGCATAAATCTTATACTGATTATCATTATAAACACTTAGATAGTTATTTTTTATGCCTTAAGGCCAGCGCTGCACCGACGTTACTCATTTAGCATTACCCAGGAGGTGCGCATAGCTTGAAGATAAGCTACGGACACGGAGTAACAATACCCCGCAACGCTCTACGATCCTGTTGGACCGGGACTTACGGTTTAAAGTGGATTCGAATGTTCAATGTTATTATTTATAATTTTTATTGTCATTATTAATTAATATTTCTTAAACAAAAAAATTGCATTTTGGTAGTATTTACAGGATGTATTTATGTATATCTTTTGTTCTAATGCAACTGGCAAACACTTAGACAATTGTCTTGGGTGCTTTAAGGCAAGCGCTGCACCGACGTTACTCACTTAGCACTACCCAGGAGATGCGTGTAGCCTGAAGATAAGCTACGGAGGCGGAGTAACAACACCCCCTCAACGCTCTACACTCATATTAGACTGTAAATCACGGTTTAAAGTGGATTCCGAATCACTGCAAACATCCATGGCACCGCCGGGACTTGAAGCCAATTGGTCATTCAGGCCCGTTTTTGTTCTTACATTCAATTATAGATTTTATGGGTAACCTGTATACCGGTCCAGCCGATTGCAATATATTTTTTTTTTTTAATTATTATTATCCCTGGCTTATTTGTAAATCTGTATAATACACGTACCGAATACATCACCGAAATCGTGCAAGAAGAATCCGACATTTCAGCGTCCTAATCTGCCAATCAGCAGAAAGGAAGAGAAAAAAAAGAATAAAAGAAAAAAGAAGAAAAAAAGCCGTATTTGTTCTCCCACGGTACATCCGAATCAATTACTTTACTTGGAGACAAGAAAAGAAGTCGAAGAAGTTGGCTCTATTTTTTCAGTGGCTTATTTGTCTAAATCTTGTTTATGGATTCCTCTATCCGCGTAATCGTGAGAAGAGCGACACATTCTTTTGCAACGCTTCGCTTCGCATGGACACTTTCTGCACTTGAGTAACGGACACTTCCACCAAGGGCGCACTTTCGAATGCGGCTCGGCTCCAAATCGGACCAACTTGACCGTGGACGGAATTTTCGCTGTCACTTTTCCGTCCTCTCTATTGCTGTCATTACTATCACTTTCAGAGACTTATTTACGTCTGGGTTTTATGTAAATGTGTCATCTCTTGGGCCGTTGATGGGCGCCCGGGGCTCCCTTTTCGGAATTGGCCTGAAGATGGATACGAATTTAATAGAAAGATTTGAGATGTCTTTTTTGCATAATGTGTCGCAATTCATGCGAAAATGCATCTGCTACGTGACATAAACGTTTTTTTATTGATAGTGGTAGCTTCAGAGTTTTGCAAAAAAGAAAGAATTCATGCATTGTGTGCGATGTTTTATTTATTGATCATGGTAGCCAGGGCCGGATTTAGATGAAAAGAGGCCCTAAGCTATTCCACTTATTTCACCTCCCATTTTTAAGTTTGTAAATTACATGAGAGATAATAAAATCCATCATTACTGTGGTATGTATATCAATATGTTAAATGAAACGTGTTGTGATGGGTACTAATCTTTATAAAAAATGTATCAAGGATAATAAATAAAAAAAGTCGAGAACACTTATTTGGGAATTTATTCTCATCACCATACAAAGTACTTTTAACAGTAACTAATCAAACATAACACACTACATTTACAAAGAAACAAAATTCAAATAATAAAAATCTTTGACTACGAAAATAAAATATGCAATAAAAATTAATGAATGCACATCAATGAACGTATGAACTATACTTTGGTGTAATCTAGTATATACAAACGAACAGACCCATTGAGCCGAAAACGTTGATCTTAACCAATACATTTTTATGTTTATTTATTAGTCATATGTGTAGAATTTCTCCTTATTTTCGATTTATTGCTTACTGTTTTTACTGTTCTTAGAATAGTGTATTTCTAATTTTGCTAACAATTTGGATGTAGGCCAATATGTAGGTCTTCATACTGAGGCCCTAGGCTGAAGCCTAGTTGGCCTATAGGAAAATCCGGCCCTGATGGTAGGTTCAGATTTTTGCAGAAAAGAAAGAATTCAAGATTGTGTGTGATGCCTTATTTATTGATCATGGTAGCTCCAGATTTTTGCAAAAGAAACAGTTCTGAAATTGTGTGTGATGTCTTATCACGAGAGCCATTCAAAAATAAGTAAAAGATTTGCGTGCTGCTTTATTTTCCTTTGTATATCAATCTATATTTTTTTATATCTTATTTATATCCATGCATTCAGGCAGTCTTATGAAATTGTCGAAAATGGACGCGAATTTAAAAGATAGATTGGAGATTTTTTTTTTTAACTTCGTTGGAATTATTATGAAAATGCATTTGCAGTATGATATAAATGTTTTGAAATGGATGAATTTTTTTTTTTTTTTAAAGGGTAAATTTTGAATGATTACTTTTATGGCCATTTAATATTATGTACGTAGCTTACGCTGTGTACCAAGTATATACACGGTCCAGACACATTAATGTGGCCACCTGTCAAAAGCTAAGAATAACCACCATTGGCAGAGCGGACCGATTACAATTCGATCAAGATAATTAACGATTGAAATGCTTTCCAATGCCCTAGGACATCCTTTCTATACACTCCACTGCAATGTGCTGCCACCTGCCTTTTTGTGATGGGTTATTTCACGTTGACGTCGAAAGTGGATGGTGAGTCACATTAATGGGACTGACTGTGTATATCAATAGATTTTTTTTTAAATTACATCTTCCTGACTACTGAGAAGAGCCCCTCAACGTTCATTTACTGTTTAAGCAGTTACTGTCTCAGGAAGTTGTCTATCACCAAATTCTTCTTGTGATCGTATTGTAGTATAAGTTATCATGAGTTGCGCCATCTAAATTTATTAATTTTCACAGTTTCATTGTAAACTGTTTCATCATTATCTCTTCTAGGATCTTTTTTTCTGTTTTTCGCTTTTTTTTTTTTTTTTTTTTTTGTCGATTCCTACTATTAGTCCACACAGTATCCTATATATATATCTTGTTCAAATTTTCAATCGTTCATAAAATACTTTGTATTCATCCACTCCAGTTCAAATACATTTTTTTTAACTTGCAGTGGATGACACTGGATGTTAATACAATTTTTTGAAATATTAATTTATTCATTAACTTTAATTGATTAATTTTAGTTTTATATGGGAGAAAAAAAATTCTCTCATTGAAGATATTGAGCAGGATATAAATTTAGGAAAAAATACCGTCAGTGGCGAAGCGTAGATCGGTGGAAAAAAATTTCTTCTTCAGATTCTTTTTTCATTGTGGGTTGTAGTCTGAGTGAAGGAGGGAACAAATGGAAAATGAAACATGTGAATAAATGAGTGAGAGATGGAAATCGTGTATGTGAGACAGAGAAAGTGTGTGTGAGAGAGAGAGAGAATTTTTCTAATTAAAAAAAAATGAATAAAAATTATTTATAAAATACTTTCTGCAATAGAGTGAAGAAGAAAAAGTAGAATTGACTTAAAATTTGTTTTTTTATTTTATTTGTTTTAAAACAAAAATAAATACTTGCATATCTTAAGTTTCCAAATTTTTTGTTGTGGTTGTTATACATCCAGGGTTTGTGTTCCGCATAAATATGGGACCTGATGGCAGATGGTTGTTTTTATACATAACATAACTTGTGCGATAGTTCTGGAACATTCTGTATAAACATGACACAAAATAAAAAGAAAAAAATAAAGTATTAAGAAACGAAATATTATTAAAATTCTTTTAAATTAATGAATGAAAGGGAAAGTAAATAAAACTACCATCAACCCATCTTCAAAATTTTTATCCTTACATAATATATATATAAGGCATTGCATTATCGATAGTGTGATATATCAACTACTCATGTATCACAACCACATCGATTTCCTTGAGTTGAGATGTTCCTTTACAGATCTGGAGAGGTAGTGAGTGACACTGCAATATTGAACGAAGACATCCAAGTGGTATTTTGAATTATCGATGCTAACGCTATCTATCATCGATATGACATAATATCGATTAGTGATGGAGCATGCAGCACGATGTTGAGAAACCTGTCATCTATCAGCCTTGCATGATGAGTACCATGGATATGGATTCGAATCGGAGAGAACCAGGACAGTTGAATTCGATGGACAGGGACCGGTCCCTTATTGATTGAGTTCAATTTCACGCACAGTCAGATTTGTATATAGTTCAGAAGTTTGTTGAGAATCCTCCTGTTTCCATCGGTCACTGTTCTAAAATCGCCAGTTGTCCAATACATTTATTATTACTGTGTCCAAAAAAAATAAGACCCATTTTCAATTCAAAATTCCCGGAGCTTGTAGAATTTTTTTTTTTTTTTCTTTCTTAGGTTGCTGGCATTGTCCTTGACGTCTGTGTGAAATGTCACGTCAAAATAATCATGAGTGTTTGAGTGACGCTAAAAGTGATTTTGAAATGTCTCGAATTCATTGAGCAAAGCACTTGCATTGAATTTTGTTTGCGGAAACGAATTATAGAATGTTGCAGAAGGCATTCGGTGAGCATTCCTATGTCGGAAAGAAATGTTTACAAGTGGTATAAGCAGTTCAAAGAAGGCAGAGAACGCGTTGAAGACGTTTGATCTCTGGTCGACCCTCCACCTAAACCGACGAAGCTCACGTCCAAAAACTAAATAGTTGGTGCTTGCAAACCGTCGGTTTACAGTTAGAGACCTTGCTGATGATGTTGGAATTTCAAAAGGATCTGTCTATTCTATTTTGGGCTCAAACGCGTCAAATCTCGATTCGTACCGAAAACACAGAATGCGCCAGGTCACACTGCATTGATTATGCGTGACTTTTACGCCAAAAATGAAATCCATATTGTTCCACAAACACCATATTCCCACCGTGCGACTTTTTGCTATTCCCTAAACTCAAAAGACCACTGCCTATGACTTTTAGCATACATTGAGGATTGGAAAAAGCTGGCACAAATGCATTGTATCCGGAGGTGATCACTTTGAAGGCGATGAAATAAATTTGGAAGAATAAATAAAGAGTTTTTGAAAAATAATAATAAAAATTGGTCTTATTTTTTGGGCACAGTATTAAATGCCATTATTGGGCGATATCTCAACTGAATGGGGATTTGCTTCTTACATTTTCAGTATTGACACGAATATTTGAGTTTCAGTATTGACACGAAGTTTTCGAGTTTCAGATTTTCGAGTTCTGGAACAGGATTATAGAACGAGTGCTGACATTTCTGTCTAACCTATTTATACTTAGTTTTACTTGATACTAAGATAAAATAATACAGTTAGAAAATTGTTTGCTTATTATCTAATTAATTTCTTTGTCTGTGAAAAAAAGGAATTTCTTTTGATTCGTATTTTTGTGAGAATTTGCTATAATAAAAGACATTTACTATTATTTTGCGAATTTCCTTAGGACTCATTTAAAGACAGCAACAACGCATCTATTCGAAGAGAGTTTTTTGACACGAAATGTAACTGCAAATCAGTTTGCGACAATCTTGTTCAAATTTGATTTTATTTATTAGAGCAGGGTTTCAAACTACGGTCCGCGGGCCACATTCGGCCCGCCATTGTCATCCATTTGGCCAGCGATAGCGATAGCTTATTGTTGCTGTAATAAGTTGGATAAAAAATACAGGGATCGGTGTAATACTCCAATGACTGCGATCTCGAAGTGAGTGGAATAACCTTCAGAACCACCAGAACCTTCTCGAACCGATGAGATTATTCGCGAATGTTTATTGACCACTAGATGTCGTCAAGTGTCACGGCCCGTATCGATATAAGCAATAGTAATTGTAGTAATTGAACCAGCGAATTTAGCAAGTGTATGCTCGCTCAGAGCCCGTACTAGTCTAGAAATTATAGATAATGACAGAAAAATTAAAACGGTTTTGGTCCTTGGTACTTACTGGAGTAAACGGTATGCCCTAAGGCTGGAAAGTTTGGAGACCTCTGTATTAGAGAAACGAATCATTTGATAATAAAAAAATGTACAAATAGAAGTTTTCATTTTCGTTCTTTTGTTCTATGTAGTATTAAAGGGTCATCACTGCTTTTACACGTCATCAAAAATCATTGATTTCACACTCATCAAAATGTCACTGATTTCACATGCCCTCCGTTACGAGCCTATTAAGATTGACGTATATATTCAAAAACTATTCAGGGGATTCGAATTTCACAACTCATGCCCAGGCCTATGCAGCCGTTAGAAAGGGCAATAGGAAAATGTAGGTTGTTTTTGAAAATACAGAACTTTTGTAAGTCGAACTTACATCAAGGAGAAGTCAAATAATTTTTTTTCTTTTTAATGTAGAATAAATTTTAAAAAAATATGATTTTTTTTTAATTTAGATTCCAAGGATTTTGTGCATTTATAGAATTTAAATCGGAACATTCTTTTTATTTTCGAATAGAATTTTATAAATAGAGGTGTCTATGCCACTTTTATTTTTTAAAGTGGATTGAATTAGAATTTAACGTATAACTCAAAACAAAACATTAATTTTTATTTATATAGTATCATGTACAGTAGAACCTCTGTAAGTCGAACTTTAAGGGAGACGTCCAATAGTCGAGTTATAGAGTTTTCGACTTATCGAGGATTTCAACTTATGCGGATTTTGTAAAGGAAATATTCGATTTGTAGAATTTTAGATTCTTTCTAACTTATTTTGAGTTAGAGAGGTAAAATTAATAAAAAAAATTCAAGTTACAGAGGTAACAAACATGTTTATTTGTTAGAGTTCAAATGAAATCAATAGCAATAATAAGAATTATAATAAGAATATTTAATATAATTGATTATTCTATTTACTGTTTACTCATACATTGTTTTCTAAGAAACAATGACGTGCACTGCCGGCAATCCTTAAAGTCGGTAACTTTTTTTTTTTCTTCGAGCTATAGAGGTAATTAGTTGTAATTAGTCGAGTTGTAAAATTAAACATTGCTAATGTTCGAGATACAGAGGTCCAATTTTTTTTTTTTTTTTTTTTTTTTTTCGAGTTACCGAGGGAAAATATATACTAAAAGGGCTTGTGAGGATTGACTCCTTATTTCGACATATAGAGGGTTGAAAGTTCGAGCCATGTAGGTTTTGGGGCTTGAGGAAGGGAAAAAAAACTTTTTTTCGATTTTTGGAGGTTTTCGACTTATCGAGGTTTGACTTAAAGAGGTTCTACCTTATATGCTGTTATACATGTTGTTTTTTATTTCAACATCCTATTTTTGTTACCTAACATTATTTTCTGTAAAAAGCAAACACCTCTCGTTTGTAATTATTGTTAGCATAAAATAAATTGAATAAAACACGATAGTTATCGGGACATTCAATTGGTCGGGCTTTTAAAGCTTAGGCCCATGAGACCCGGGCCTCGGGGTGCAAATTTTTAGAGGCGGCAAAAATTTGAAATCACTTTAGGTATTTATCTAAGTATTCCTGCAACAAATTATTCTGGAGAAAGATCGTTTTATACCCAGAAAAGAGTGAAAAACTATTTAGGTGCAGGCATGAAGCAAGATAGGCTCAATGCGCTTGAATTATTAAGCATTGGAACACAATGAGTTTAAGAAGTTAAGTATGAGGATGTCATTCTTACTTTTCGCATGGATGAAAGCAAGAGACAAATATATTGTAGGATTCATTAGATAGATAGGATTTATTTTTTAATTAAAAGCAATTTATTCTAAATAGTATTGTAATTGTATGTTTACATGTTATACCAGTAACTTATATATATATATATATATATATATATATATATATATATATATATATATATATTATAATTCATGCTTAAATTCAATACTTAAATTTAATTCGAATCCATTGTTACTATTCGTATTATAATTCGTTATACCATGCATATATATATATACATGCCTAATTTCAATACCTAAGTTTAATTCGAATCCATTATTACTACTTGTATTATTATTATATATAAGGGCATCAAATTAATCGTCATTGAACCTAAATCCGTCACTGGTCACAAGGGTAAAAAAAATTAGAAAATTTGGGACTTCAACGTTTTGCACAATCACAACTGATTCCGATGTGGGCGGGGTTTAACCCTTTAGCTCCACCTTGAAGCTGTCACTCACGACACCTTCATGCATAGTGAATGGCAGAAGAAAAGACATTTCTTTTTCCATTCATTGCCGAGCCCACGTGCTCCACAACAGAGAATACCTGCCCCACACACGAATCGGAATTCTCGCCAAGTTTTCTGCATTTCGTTGGGTAATTGTGATTAATTTCATTCTCGCCAAAAGAGACAATGCCTTCCAGTAAGAACGACCTTGTTGCTGGCGAACTTGTGAGGACTATAATTGCCAGCCAGTTCCAGCGGTCAAAAAGGTGAACACCGATTCTTACGTCGATTAAAATAATTCCATCCCTCCCTCCCCCCTCGAAAAAAGGTTCTTCGATTATTACCAGATCGAAGCGAAGTTGCTCTCCGTGGCCGGCATCGGTGATTAGGTTGTGGATTTTTGTTTTCGTTTCGTTTTTTATTGCTGTTGTGCGTTGTTCTGGTCTCCACCAACAATGAATGGGAAACGGGAGCGAAATTAAAGGGTTTTGCTTTTTTTTTTTTTTTTTTTTTGCTTTCTGTTCTTGGCGTTATTGATGACTCTGCATCCTTATTCTCAGCGGAGTAAAAGTTCCTGACACCTTGTAGTTAGGTTAGTCGGGGCACCTTGCTGGACTTCATTCCGAGTCGAAACGCCTTTTGCCTGGGTTATTGGACTTTAAATCGATTAGACAAATTTGAATAAAGAATTGCGCAATTCACCCCATCTTGACCCAGCTTTAAATTTATTCGGTTCCATTATTAAAATTCTCACGGACGTCTTAATTTCAATACATTCGCAAGGTGTACTCATACGGATGGACTTGGACAGACTGGAGGGTCATTGCTCTAAAATTAAAATAGGAATTGAAGCCTAAATCTTAATAGTATACTTGCTATATATAGGATGTCTTAATTTCAATACATTCACAAGGCGTACTCATACGGATGGTGGCAGAAATGAACTTGGACAGACTGATGGGTCATTGTTCTAAAATATAAAATAGCAGTTGAAGCTCAAATCTTAATAGGATACTTGTTATATCGGATGTCTTCATTTCAATATATTCGCAATGTTTACCCATACGGTTGGTAGCAGAAATGGACTTGGACGAATGTTACGAATGATACACAAATGTATTTTCATGAGTAATGCAGGATATGCAGATTGTATGAGTTCTACTCTGCACTGAGATGAAAGTTGTTAGCCAATACTTTTGCGAAAAGAAGTAGAAAGCCCATCATGAGGCTCTCTTGCCATTGAAGAAGAAGAAAGTAAATATTTACATTTAATTTTTTTAAATCAAAAGAAACAAGCGTAATTTAATAAAAGTTATGCAAATTTATTTCTATAAGGTGGGAATGCAATCCCTGCAATTTATCCCTATTTTAAAATTCCAACGAATTTAACTATGTTTGAAGCAGACACCAACCAACTCTCGCATACCAATTTAAATCCAAATTCATGACATGATCAAACCAAGTAGATCGTGTCTGGATTCAATTTGGACTCGAATCGGAATAGTGTAATAGATTTGTCGAAACGATGTTTTAGGAATGCCACAATATTAATCAAATTACTGTATTCCCTTTTTTTTTTTTTTATTACAACAAATTTAACTATTTTTGGATCAGACACCAACTAACTATCTGAAACCAGTTTAAATCCAAATCAAACCCAACTAAATCATGTTCGCATTGAATCCTAGTCTGGGAGCGAGGTTGGTAAACACGCCGAGGTCATTCTTTGAAACCGAAACTGAAAGCAAGGCCCGACAGGTGCAATGTCAAGTTTACGTCGGAAAGGAGACCCAGAAAGGTTGGACATAGCAACAGAACAGGCCAGCCACCTGTCCTTGGTGCCTCCATATTCCCATGTCTTCTCCACGCTCACAACAAGAAAGGTTGCCCGCGCACCTGTCTCCGTCGCCAAGCGGACAGCGCCAAGTCTGCAGAGCACCTGTTGGTCTGGCGACGTTTCGAACTGGACCGAGTTCTTAATTAGATAAGCTCACTTACACAAACGGATGATAGGAATTTGTGACACAAAACAAATTTCTTTTTTCTTCGGGTCATTCGATTTTTACAGGGGGTTAATTGAATTAACTTAATTTCTAACATAACAACGTGAACAATTTCACACATTTTTTCAATTCCTACTATTAGTTCACACTCTCCCTATATATATATATATATATATATATATATATATATATATATATATATATATATATATATATATATATATATATATATCTTGTTCACATTTTCAACCGTTCATAAAATACTTTTTATTCATCCACTCAAGTTCAAATATCTCTTTTTTGAACTAGTAGTGGATGATGCTTTATCTTAATACAGTTTTTTTTGAAATATTAATTCATTCCTTAAATTTGATTCATTAATTTTAGTTTGATATGGGAGAAAAATTTCTCTTCTATAAGATATTTAGCAGGATATAAAGTTAGGAATCAATACCGTCAGTGACGAAGAGTGTAGAAAAAATTTCTTTTTCGGATTCTTTTTTCATTCTGGGTTTTAGTTTGAGTCAAGGAGGGAGCAAAATGGTAAATGAAACATGTGAATAAATTAGTGAGAGAGATGGCAAGATTTAAATTAATTGCAATTGTTTAATAAAAGTAACTAAAATAAAATTTCATTTTGTTGACCTAAGTAGGAATTGACTAAAAAAAATGTTTGTTTTTCATATTACTTGTTTTTTATAGCATGAAACTCCTCCCAAATCCTCAATTATTACACATGGCGAGGATTTTGAGCCCTAATAATAATAATAATTAATATATAAAATAAAAAAAAAAATTAACTTTAAGTAATATAATGACAAAATTATGTATAATGAAGTTTTTTGTTTAATGCTTCTTAATTGGTATCAACACATATTTTACTATCTTACAATTAGAAAAATGATATATATATATATATATATATATATATACATGAGAGAGAATGAATTATTATTATTTTTATTCAAGTAATTATTTAAATTTTTTATAAATTTTAATCACGAATCTAAAAAAAAAGTGCGGCAAGCAAATATTTTCGGAAAAATTTCAAATTTGTATTTATGAAAATTCGTTTTTAGTGTACTTTTATTTTCTTACATCTTTGTAATGAAGCAGAATTACATTTCCATAAATTTCACAACTTTTATTATGCACTTATTGATACTTAATAAGTTTTATTTTTATAAAGTCGTTGAGCAAATAGTTTGTAATCTTCTTTTACATTTATAATTTTTAATAAAAATATTTATAAAATGTATTTAACATATTTAAATAGCTAGAAATTAATTAAAAACTCTCTTAAAATGATGCAAATGAGTGAAACCTATTTAACTAATAGTAGAATTAGGACATTACCTTACCATAATTATATTTGCTAGTTAATAAATTTAAAAAAAATGTTTTAATTGATATGTTAAGTTAACCTTAACATTTCTATTTCGTTCAAAAGATTATGATAAAATAAATAAATAAATAAACAAAATTAAGCAAATAATAATCAAATAAATATCAATAATAATCTATCAAATAAATATAAATAATAATCTATCAAATAAATATAAATAATAATCTATCAGATAAATATAAATAATAATATATCAAATAAATTAACTACTACATTTATATGGAAAATATTATCATCTCTCTCTAACTTATTAACCAAATAAAATTCCAATCATTCCTGTGTTAATGTAACGTAATTAACTGTATACCCATATAGTTCTATCATGGCGACCGGAACTCTGAACCAACGGGCGATGCGCGCGCCAAATATGGCAAACCCCGACATCATAGTGTGCGATCTACTGACGTCACGATCTAAAACAGGTGAGTTTTAAGAAGTAAAAAACGCCACGGACCGTAGCTCAAGTAGATTCTGTGAGAAAGTTTGCTCTTACGAGGTGACCTTTGATCGGGCAGATGATGCGTCCCCCCTCCCTCCCCTTGCCCCCGCCCTACCCCACCCATCGCTGTTGCTGCGGGATTTAAAGGGACTACCGGAAATGTCATCATGTTATTGCAAGGCCCATAACCCTTCCGTCCAATTTGCAGAGTTGGCCGATTACGTCACATGAAAGATGTCTTGGAATTGATACTGCACTGTTTTTGTCTTCGCTTGTGTGGGAAAAAACGAGTCTGTTCGGACTTGCCCGTGCGGTGTTGGGGCAGGCAATTGCTTTCGGATAGCGGTCTTTGCCGTCAGTGGATTTAGGTTTCGGCCCTTTTTGTATTTGGGTTGTCGATGGAGATGTTTAGGACTTACCAGTTTCGGGATTAGGACTTATCAATTTCGTCATTTTGACAAAATAACTGCATTGCCACAGCTATCGCAATTTTTTATATACTACTGTGTCCAAAAAGTAAGACTAATTTTCAATTTAAAATTTACAGGGTTTATGGGATTTAGTTTTTTTTTTTTTTTTTTCTTTTTTTAGGTTGCTGGCACTGCCCTTGACATGTGTGGCATTGCTTTGGGATAACGGTCTTTGCCATCAATGGACTTAGGTTTCGGCCCTTTTTTGTATTTGGGATGTCGATCGAGATATTTAGGACTTATCAATTTAGGTATTCGGTTCGACATTTTGACAAAAGAACTTGTTTAGAGATCACATTGCCACTACTGTCACAATTTTGTTATATATAATACTACTGTGTTCTAAAAGTAAGACCCATTTTCGATTTAAAATTGACGGAGCTTATGGAATTTCAATTTTGTTTTCTTTTTTAGGTTGTTGTCACTGTCCTTGACATCTGTGTGAAATTCCACGCCAAAATATTTATTGGCGTTTGAGTTACGCTAGGTTTTGTGAGATGCATTGCTACTACTATCACAATTTTTTTTTATATACTACTGTGTCCAAAAAGTAAGACCCATTTTAATTTAAAATTCCCGGAATTTCAATTTTTTTCTTTTAGGTTGCTTGGCACTGTCCTTGACATCTGTGCGAAATTATCTGAATCTGTGCAAAATCCGTCAAAATATTCATGAGTGCTTCAGTTATGCAGGGCCTGAATGGTCGAGTGGCGAGCACTCTGGCGCTCGGTACCACAGATTTCGGGTTCGAGTCCAGGCTGTGCCGAGGATGTTTGCAGTGGGTTCGAGTCCAGGCGGTGCCGTGGATGTTTGCAGTGTTTTGGAATCCGCTTTAAACCGTAGGTAAAGGTCTAATACGATCGTAGAGCGTTGCGGGGGCATTGTTGCTCCGCCTCCGTGGCTTATCTTCAAGTCACACGCACCCCCTGGGTAATGTAAAGTGAGTAACGTCTATGCAGCGCTTGCCTTAAGGCATCCAAGACAGCTGTCGACGTGTTTGTCAGCTGCATTTGAACAAAAAAAAAAATGTTTGAGTTATGCTTGGTTTAGTGAACGCTAAAACTGATTCCGTCGATTTTAGAAATGTGGCTTCAATCGACTCAAAACGGTGTCCCTGAGTGGTTTTTTGAGATTATGGAATAATCAGAAGAGCACGATGCTAAATCAGGTGAATACGGGGATTGTGGAACGAAATGGGTTTCATTTTTGGCGAAAGAATAACGAAGAATCAATGCAGTGTGAGCTGGCGCATGCAGTGTTTTCGGTACCAATCGAGATTTGACGCTTTTGAAGCCCAAAACATCTTTTAAAATGGAATTCTGAAATTACAACATCTTCAGCAAGGTCTCTTATTGTAAATCGAGGGTTGGCAAGCACCCAATCTTTAATTTTTAGGCTCGAGGTGAAGATAAGGACGTTTGAAATACCCAAATGCGATTCTAGGGAGTGTCTGTTTTAAGTTGCGATGCTTAATTAATAGTTAAAAACAATTCTTTTGTGTTGCATCCAGAGTAACATTGAATATACTGCATATCTGCTATTCCAATCACAAAGTATATCAGGTCAAGGTGTCTGTTAAATCTGCAAGCCGTAATGTTCTCTCATCGGGTCAGGAGGGTGACCTTCCAGATTTCACCCATGAGCAAGTTTGTCGAAATTGGGATGGTAAGATGTGAGTACAATTTAGCACCCCCTCTAACATCTGGTGCGCTGGTGCATCTTGGTTAATGCTGAATCTGCTACACGTCTACCGTTTTAGAGGCGGAATATCTCAGGTAGAAGTGTCCGGCATTGGTGTACAACAAAATATAATAAAATAATTGTTTATGGGAAATAAATGTTATAAATTTAAAATTTCAAACGCATTCTTGACTTAATTATAGCGGCGAGGCTGTCTTATGATCTAGTGTAGGGATGGGCAAACTTTTTCGGCCAAAAATCGGAAGAAAAAAAAAAAAAAAGTTTGGCGGGCCGAGATAAATTTTTCTCAAATTTTAAAACCAATATGCAAGTATTACAATTTAGATAAGTGTATGAAATGAATGAAACTGCGATTTCATTTTTAAAAGTTCCTTATAGTGAGGTTCGAAGTGATTCTAAGGAACGAGGCTAAATGCTCATCTGTCAGTCTACTTCTGAAATAATTCTTTCTAAGGTTCATAGTTGAAAACACTTGTTCACATATGTAACTTATCACTTTACCGATTGAAAGATGTCTGTACTTGCTATTTCCGTCGATTTATGTTTTGTAGAATAAAAATAGAGAAAATAAAGTCCTTTGAAAAAAAGGAATAAAAAAAAAATATTTAATGAATGTAGAAAAGGAGTTGGATATATAATATATAAATACGTACATATTTCTTTTAATTTGCCATCATTTGTTATTTCTCGTAAGGATTCATTTATTTATTTCGCCCTCCCGAACTGAAAATCCTTCACCACCCACCAAATTTGCACGATTTCTTTTGCATTATTAGAAATGGGTGGACATTTTTGAACAATGTTGACAGGTTTTGGTTATGATAGCACATCCTCCCCACTGTTGTATAGGAAAGAAATTTCAGAACTGGAAAAATTAAAGATAAACAATTGAGCATAAGTGCGAAATAGGGACTTACTGTACCGAATAGTCAAATGTATTGACACTATAGCAATATGGATTGCGTACTAATTCATGTTGTTTCTTAAATCGCGAAACGAATGATCATCTCTCTATTACAAGAACATTGACCCAGTTTAATATCTACAAGAATGGTATTTTTTTTTTCTCAAATGCACTCAAATTCACTTAGGCAGTTGTCTTGGATGCCTTAAGGCAAGCGCTGCACAGATGTTACTCACTTAGCACTACCCAGGGGGTGCATGTAGCTTGAAAATAAGTTACGAATGCGGAATAACCAGAGCCGGTTTTTCCTATAGGCTAAGTAGGCTTCAGCCTCGGATCTCAAGATCAAGAGGGGCCTACATTCAAATTGTTAGCAAAATTAGAATTACACTATTTTAAAAACAGTAAACACTAAAACAGTGAATCAAAAATAAGGAAAAATTCTACACATATGAATAATAAACAAACATAATAAGAAATTTACAAACTTAAAAATGGGAGGTGAAAGGGCCTCTTAAGTGGAATAGCCTAGGGCCTCTTTTCATCTAAATTCGGCCATGGGAGTACCACTACCCCCGCAATGCTCTACGATCCTGTTAGACCGGGACCTACGCTTAAAGTGGATTCCGAACCATTACAAACATCCATGGCACTCGAACCCGAAACTTGTGGTACAGAGCGCTAGGGCGTTACTCACTTAGCACTACCCAGGAAGTGCGTGTAGCTTGAAGATTAAGCCACGGACGCGGAGTAACAATACCCACGCAAAGGGGATTCGAACTACTACAAACACCCATGGCACTTCCGAGACTCGCACCCGAAACCTGTGGTACCGACCGCCGGAGCGTTAGCCACTCGGCCATCAGGCCCGCTAGAAAAGTAGCATCTCAACAAGAACTACAAAACAGTCATAGCTTTCTATTAACTGATATTTCATCAAATTTAGTATCCCATGATTCAATCAATATTTGTTTAATGGACCCAGAATATTGATAGTTGAACTACACATTTGAGATGATATGCATTTTATTCACATGAGTTTCTATCGATATCACTCTTATAAAATATGAAACTCTACAGGATTTATTTTTTGCAAATATTCATACAATTTTTCTTTTTTTTTACGAAGAACATTTTTAAAATCATCAAAAATCAATTAACAATTATATTCTTCTTTTTTTTTTTTTTTTTACGAAGAACATTTTGAAAAATCAAAAATCAATTAAAAATTATATTATTAATATTTTTTTAAGAAGAACATTTAAATAATTAAAAATTCCATTTTTCTTTTTTACGAAGAACATTTTTAAAAAAATCAATTAAAAATATATTATTATTTTTTTTACGAAGAACATTTAAAAATTAATCGAAAATTTTAAAAATAATCAAAAAAATTAAAAATTATTATTATTTTTTTTTACGAAGAACATTTAAATAATTAAAAATTCCATTTTTCTTTTTTTTTTCCGAAGAACATTTTAAAAATAATCAAAAATCAATTAAAAATTATATTATTATTTTTTTTACGAAGAACATTTAAATAATTAAAATTCCATTTTTCTTTTTCTGCGAAGAACATTTTAAAAATAATCAAAAATCAATTAAAAATTATATTATTATTATTTTTTTTTTACGAAGAACATTTTAAAAATAATCAAAAATCAATTAAAAATATTATTATTAATTTTTTTACGAAGAACATTTAAATAATTAAAAATTCCATTTTTTTTTTTACGAAGAACATTTTTTAAAAATAATTAAAAATTATATTATTATTTTTTTTACGAAGAACATTTAAATAATTAAAAACTCCATTTTTCTTTTTTTTGCGAAGAACATTTTAAAAATAATCAAAAATCAATTAAAAATTATATTATTATTATTTTTTTTACGAAGAACATTTAAATAATTAAAAATTCCATTTTTCTTTTTTTTTACGAAGAACCTTTTTAAAAATAATCAAAAATCAATTAAAAATTATATTATTATTTTTTTTTTTACGAAGAACATTTAAATAATTAAAAACTCATTTTTCTTTTTTTGTAGAAGAACATTTTTAATTCAATTAAAATTTATTTTTTTTTTCCGAAGAACATTTTAAAAATAATCAAAAATCATTTTTTTTACGAAGAGCATTTTAAAAATAATCAAAAATCAATTAAAAATTATATTATTATTATTCTTTTTTTTACTAAGAACTTTTAAAAATAATCAAAAATCAATTAAAGTTATTATTATTTTTTTTTTACGAAGAACATTTAAATAATTAAAAATTCCATTTTTCTTTTTTTTACGAAGAACATTTTAAAAATAATCAAAAATCAATTAAAAATTATATATTATTATTATTTTTTTACGAAGAAATTTTAAAAATAAAAATTCCATTTTTCTTTTTTTTACGAAGAACATTTTTAAAAATCATCAAAAATCAATTAAAAATTATATTATTATTATTTTTTCACGAAGAATATTTAAATAATTTTTTTTTTTTTTTTTTTTCGAAGAACTTTTTTTAAAAATCATCAAAAATCAATTAAAAATTATATTATTAATATTTTTTTACGAAGAACATTTAAATAATTAAAAATCATTTTTCTTTTTTTTTCGAAGAACTTTTTATCAAAAATCATACAAATTATTATTATTATTTTTTTTTTACGAAGAACATTTAAATAATTAAAAATTCCATTTTTCTTTTTTTTTTTACGAAGAACATTTTAAAAATCATCAAAAATCAATTAAAAATTATATTATTACTAGAAGACCCGGCCAGCGTTGCTGTGGCTTTTTGTATTTCGTTCAATTATTAGATACTATAATTGGTCTTGTTAAGGAAGTGATTGGTAAAGAATGATGAAAAGATCAAATTAAGTTTCAACGAATAGAAAATGTTTAATTTTTATTAATTTAATGAATGAGGTAGATAATGTTGATTTTTAAGACTGTTTTATAATTATTTTACGTAATATAATTTTTAATAATCATTACTTTCATTTAACTAAGAACTAAGCGATGAACAATATTTCTTGTTAGTCTGTCTTTCGTCGAAATAAATAAATTCGATGGTTTTCGAATACGTGAGCATGCAACATACAGCTGCCCATGGGAGAAACACGGATTCTGAGGTTAGATTTTTTGGTGGTCGTTTACTGAAAATGATAATTGAAAAAATACAATACAATTAAAATAAAATCGAATATAATAAGAAAAGACTAAAAAAAAAATTCACAATAAAATACAAATGCAAACGATCGTTTAAGGTACACGAACACTTCGAAGGAATTTTTTTGAAATTTTTTATCTTTCTACACATTTTTGGATTGAATGTATATAAAAACTAATGATTTCACATAAAAAAATTTCATTATTATTTTTTTTAATTTTTATAAGCTAAAATAAGGGTAAAAATGGCCAAAAATTTATACTGTTACAAAACCTGAAATCAAATCAATATTTTTTAAATTTCTAAGTTTGTATTTGTTTGTACTAACATTTTACAGTGAATAGATTAAATTTATATCTTTATCTTTTATTTATTATTTTGTGCTAGTTTAAATGCTGTCGACACAAAATTCTTCCAAAATTTGCATGTAATTCCAAGTTTAACAATTGAAATAAAAAAATATTTATGTAGCTATAATCATTTCAGAGGTCTATTCCTGTAAATATTTATGAAAAACATAAATACAAAGTTTTGTAGCATTTGGATCAAAACTACTTGTGTTATGGTGTTTCACATGAAAACAAAAAGCATAAAAATTAATTCTGAGAAAAAGCTAAAAACAACTTTTAATTAGATATATTACTTTTAAAAATGTTGTAAATATATTAAAAATGCCATTGAATTATCAAGTTCATAGTCTTATTTATTAAAAATATAGTTTTGTTTTTCCTTAAAGCTGTAAATATTTTCTGAGCTTTGTTTTGAAAAAAGTTAAAATTTGTTCGACAAACTTTTTTTTTACAACTTCCTGCTATTTGCAAAGGCTTTTTAATATCAAATGACCTGAATTTAAAATATTTAGCCTTTTTTGCGAGTGTTTTGATTAAATATATTCAAAACCTTTGAATTTCACATAAAAATATCAACTTTAACTATTCTTTATACAATTTATTCTTTAAAATATGGATAAACATTGCAAAAATGTGATATTTTTGCAAATTTTATAATTCAAAAATAAATAAAACATGAATAGTTTTTCCTTTGCAAGTATTTTTATGCTGGGAATATCCTTATGTAGGTAATATACTGTTTTCAAATTTATATCTCAATTATTTATACATTTTTTGTATGCTTAAAGTTTGTCGACACAAACTTTTTTTACAAATTTACAAAATTCTTAGTTTAAAAACTAAAATAAAAATAATTTATGAATTTAGGTTAATTTCCATGTTCTATTCCTTTCATACATTTAAAGAAAACTTTTACATGAAGTTTCAAAGCATTTAGAACAGAAATATTTTTATTGTGATGTTTTGAATGAATACAAAATGCATAAAAATTCAAATAAGAAATAATTAAAACCAACTTTTAAATATAAATAAAAACAAATGTACATACATAAAAATGTTATTGAGCTTTAAATTCTCCTTTATTAATATAAACACTTATTTATTTGTTTTGTTTTCTTTAAATAACTTCCAATTTAAAAGTACCATTTATCAATTTTCTTCGACAATATTCAAATCACTCAAATTTATAACTCAAATTCTTTTGTTTTTCAAATAACAAAAGTTTTTAAAATAAAATGTCCTTGATTTTCAACTTGCAACTATTATAATACAATTTATAAAATTTTAATGTTATCATTATATCAAATAATTGCAGAGTTTACTTCATTTTCCCACTTTTCAAAAAAAAAATCCTTTAAAATTCATCATCTTTCTTTAAAATTATATTGTCTATATTATATTATCTTGTAGATCACATTTCATTTTAGAATTCTTAATCAAATACAACACATGTTGACAAACTTTAAGCATAGAAAAGTTCAATGTTTTGATTCACAACTTTTCATTCAATATATTTTTATTCCAATTCAAATTCAAACTTAGAAAATAAAAAAAAAATATTGATAATCAAATCAGGTAATACTTACATACATTTGATTTATTTCTCATAGAAATAATATAAATTTCATACAATATAATTTTCACAAAATTTAAAGTAGTACATAAAACAATAATATTCAGAACATGAGAATTTTACGGTTATGTAGTACAGGCATCGAGACACGGCGCCATCCTTTTTTATTGTGGTATATCTTTCGTCTGTGGTGGAAACAAACTTTTTACTCCAACGATGAAATTAGTGCAAATAAGAATTCTGCAATTAATTATCGAAATAGCAATAAAATAGTCATTATATTGTTCGAAAAATGAAGCTACGAATTCCTCTAATTGCAGTATTGCAACCCTAAAAAATTGGCGTAAAATTGGCGAAAATTCAGGGTTGCAAGATTGGCGCCGGCCTCAATGGTAGATTTTAAACGATTTTTTGCAATTAAATACGAAAAAAATCTGAATGAAATTCATCGCGAACAAACGTCGTGACACGGGAATTTCAGCCATCTTTATTTTTCTTAGAACAATAATAAAGTTGCCAATTTTGCTTAACTAAACATTAACACTACATTGTTGCCACTACATTGGTTTGACAAAGAAATTTTAAAAATATTTAGGGGTGGGCCACCTTTATCACTTAGGGGTTTAAAAAATAGATTACGACCGATTCGCAGACCTACCAAATATGCACAAAAAGTTTCATAAGAATCCGTCAAGCCGTTTCGGAGGAGTTTGGCAACAAACACTGTGACACGAGAATTTTATATATTAGATTATTTTTTTACGAAGAACATTTAAATAATTAAAAATTCCATTTTTCTTTTTTACGAAGAACATTTTAAAATAATCAAAAATCAATTAAAAATTATATTATTATTTTTTTTTTTTTTTTACGAAGAACATTTTAAAAATAATCAAAAATTCCATTTTTCTTTTTTTACGAAGAACATTTTTAAAATCATCAAAATCAATTAACAATTATATTATTCTTTTTTTTTTTTTTACGAAGAACATTTTAAAAATCAAACATTCCATTTTTTCTTTTTTTACGAGGAGCATTTTAAAAATAATCAAAAATCAATTAAAAATTATATTATTTTTATTTTTTTTTTACGAAGAACATTTAAATAATTAAAAATTCCATTTTTTTTTTTTTTTTACGAAGAACATTTTAAAAATAATCAAAAATCAATTAAAAATTATATCATTATTATTTTTTTACGAAGAACATTTAAATAATTAAAAATTCCATTTTTTTTTTTTTTACGAAGAACATTTTAAAAATCATCAAAAATCAAATAAAAATTATATTATTATTATTTTTTACGAAGAACATTTAAATAATTAAAAATTCCATTTTTCTTTTTTTACGAAGAACATTTTAAAAATCATCAAAAATCAATTAAAAATTATATTATTATTTTTTTTTTTACGAAGAACATTTAAGAATTAAAAATCCATTTTTCTTTTTTTACGAAGAACATTTTAAAAATAATCAAAAATCAATTAAAAATTATATTATTATTATTATTATTTTTTTATGAAGAACATTTTAAAAATAATCAAAAATCAATTAACAATTATATAATTTTTTTTTTTTTTTTTTTACGAAGAACGTTTTAAAAATCAAAAATTCAATTTTTCTTTTATTACGAAGAGCATTTTAAAAATAATCAAAAATCAATTAAAAATTATATTATTATCATTTTTTTTTTTTTACGAAGAACATTTTAAAAATAATCAAAAATCAATTAAAAATTATATTATTATTATTATTTTTTTTTTTTTTTACGAAGAACATTTTAAAAATAATCAAAATTCCATTTTTTTTTTTACGAAGAACATTTTTAAAATCATCAAAAATCAATTAAAAAAATTTTATTATTATTATTATTTTTTTTTTTTAATTAATTTATTTTTTTTGTAAGAAGCACATTTTAAAAATAATTAAAAATTCTTTTTTTTTTTTTTTTCCAAACAGATATTATTTAACATTCCAATCACAAATTCGTATTCAGAATTAACAGAGTATGAAACGGAAAATAAGCACCTCGAACGTTTGATGAACTTTTTAAGTGAACTTTCTAAATGAACTTTCTTTGTACATCGTCCTGTATTACTGTTATTACCAATCCTTCACGTGGACTTCTTTTAGTAGAATCCGTTTTCGCTAATTAAGGCAATCTGTGGGCGGCATACCAAATCGGAAATATCTCCCAAATCCTCACGCGATGTCTTGATTAGTTGCGACAGATTCTTTAATAAGTATGTTTATAGAGCAGCGATAAGTAGAACTGGCTCTACATCCCTGTGCCGTTACTCTACTGCACGAATGTACACATACAAGGCTGTGTAAAGATTGCAAGTATTAAATACTCTTTAGTAAAATATTTGGAACTTTTTTTTTTTTTTTTTTTTTGGTTTCGAGTAAAAAATTAGCAAATGAATTCATCAAGTTATAAAATGACTGACAGACAGGTAGCCAGTATAGTTAAAAAAAAAAATCCATAAAGATCTTGATCTTAATCCGATAATGGACTAGGTATAATATATATTCAAAATTTCAAAAAATTTCATGATAAATGCCCTTAGATTCGCAATGAAGCTATTCGCACAATTTCTGTATACGATCCTGGTGTGAGTAGCTCTAGAAAAAGACCTAGAGCTATCTACGATGCGACGTTTGAGTCCTTCCCACGTCTAGAAGGGGCCTGACTGGCCGAGTGGCTAGCGCTCTGGCGCTCGGTACCACAGGTTTCGGGTTCGAGTCCCGGCGGTGCCGTGGATGTTGGTAGTGGTTCGGAATCCACTTTAAACTGTAGTTCCCGGTCTGTTTAGCCTAAAGTGTGCACAAGATGACCGTAGAGCGACAAACCAAACCCACGTCTAAAAAGAATTCGTGGACCTTAAAATAGCTAAATTGCAAATCTGAGGTGTCTATTTGGCTCCTTAAATTTTCATTTATTGCTACGATATGCAAACCTAACACCAATACTGGCTATCGTAAAAAAAAAAAAAAAATTCTAAATGATATCTAAAATTCTTAAGAAGTTAATGTTTTCATTTCTAATGTATTTATTTTAAATTTAATTTACTTTTATTTTTCATTAATTCACTGACCGTCCGCGGGGAAACGTGTTAGGGACTCCTAATTGTACCCAAGTAACTTAATTTACTTCTTTCTTTTTATTATTTAACTTAATAGCGTAATTTTTTTTTTTTTTTTTTTGTAACTAAATTCACGATGTAATTTTAATACCGTAAATTTAAATTTATTCATGATAATGGTGAGGTTTTCGGGATATATTTACCTCATAGGTATTCCAAAACAGGTACGTCTGTTTCCGTTTTAAAATGACTGATATTTTGTGTTTGTTGTTTATTTTGGCAAGTGAAAGATTCATTGCAAATTACTATTGCAGAAACTATTAAAAGATGTTTATGGATAAAACTATAAAAAATTGAGCTTGCGTATATTATGTACTAGAAAAGTATGAGTAGAAAAGTATACTATGAGTAGAAAATTATTATATTTCATTGTCTATATTAATATTCTTCGGTATTAACATTATTATTTTTGGTAGTTCAGGCTTTGTTACATAAAAACCTTTTTCAATTCCTACTATTAGTTCACATTCTTCCTCTATATATTTATATATCTTGTTCACATTTTCGATCATTAAAAAAATACTTTTTATTCATCCACTCAAGTTCAAATATATTTTTGGAAACTTTTAGTGGATGACACTTGATGAGAATACAGTTTTTCAAATATTAATTCATTCATAAAATTTAATTAACACAGAATCGAGCCAATATCAGTGCAATTCCCCGCCAAACACGGCTACGGTTCTGCTGAACGAAGAATGCCGTCAGTGGCGCAGTGTGTAGAAATTTCTTTTTCAGATTCTTTTTTTATTGTGGGTTCTAGTCTGAGTCGAGGAGGGAACAAAAGGGAAAATGAAACATGTGAATAAATGAGTGAGAGTGATGGAAAGTGTGTATGTGAGTGATATGCAAGGTATCATACATAAGATGCAAGGTAGCGTACATAAGATCAAAAGTCAAAAGATGCAAGGTAGCACTGTAGATTATGCAGTAATATATAACTCTTCGCAGCAGGTCAAGCAAGTGTCGTCTTGAGTCGTGTGAAATCATGAGATGGACTATTCATTGAAGAACTGGACTGCTCGAAACTCACTGGAAAGGTTCCTTGCAATAATGAAGCATTACAAGGGATGGATAGAATGAGAAGTTATAGACCACCATCAGCTTCATAAATTAAAATCGAAAAAGAAAATAGAAAGCGAATAAATAGTAACAGACAAAAATAATAGTCCAAGAGCCTATATAGAAGAAAAAAAATGGAAAACTGCGAGGAAATTCGCTTTCTATTTTGCCATTTAATATTGTTATTCTGTTAAATGTGTATACATATTTATAGTAATTGTAACTGTTTATTAAAATGTAACTAAAATAAAAATTTTCTTTGTTGACCTAAGTAGGAATTGACTTAAATTTTTTTTTTTTTTTTATATTATTTGTTTTTACATTATGCTCACTAATTAAGTCAGAGACATTAAAGGCTTGAAACCATTTTTTTTAAAAATAAAACAACTCAATCAAGTGAACAGTTAAAAACATTTTTAAAAAAATGTCTCACTACATTCTCTTGAGACACACTTTTTGTTCTGATATCAGTGCATACCATTACTGCCAAAACCCAATGTCTTCCCGAGTGGACAAGACTTTTGCGTGACAGCCTTATTTCGACAATGTAATAAAGCTGTTCATTCCGCCGGTCATTTTTTTTTTTTCTTCCACTGCAGTCACTTACGTGTGAAACGATTCCAATTAGTGATCTTGTTCCCATTCCACCAGGAACCTTGACGGATCAGGTGGTCCGCTGCAGAATACCTACTTAATTTATCTGCCTCGTGAATAATTCATGATTGTTGAATAATTTAATTAAGCGGAATTGATATTACCTCTCATATAAGAGCACCTGCGAAATTTGGAACAGAAGCTGTTTTAGCGAAAATATGTACATGCGCTGCGAGTGGTAAATATATTTGTTCTGCATAAAAAAAAACCACCTGTCTTCAACTTTTTTCTTCTTTTTTCTCCTGCCAACTGCTGAAAAAACAAAAAACAGGAGTGCTGGTTTAGTACCATCTTAACTTCCAACAGCAAAAAACACAGTCGCCCTTATTTATCACCTGCTTTTTGATTCAGATGTTTCATTAATGGACTAAAAGTGCTTAAAACTTCTAACATTTTCAAAGGACAGACGTCATACATTGTTGTTACAGCAAAATTGGAATAAGATAATTTTTTAAGATTTTGGAAATGTAGCATCTTTATAACAGACACAAATCTGCAGGTGTCACTTCTAGTCCAGGTGAAACGGCAGATGGAATATTTAAATGTTTTGTTGTTTTAAATTCAGTTCAAATTAATGGTGAAATAAGAACTTTGATAATTAAAATAAATTATTTTAAAAAACTATATTTGCAAATTAATGTTATTTCTAACGTTTATGTAATCAAGCCTCGTATTTTAGGATTTCTTTTCATAAATATACTTATTAATCATTTCTTCACTTTCTTCTAACACTTCAAATACTTTTATAGTTGTAATAAATACTAGTAAACGTTGTCAAGTGCTTTTTCATTTCTTTGCTTTTTTAATTTTATCAAAATCCCACATTGGGTTGGTGAAATAAAAATTAGTGAAAAGTCGAAAAAGGGCATTTTAAAGTTATTAAATTAAATATTTGTTTACTTTCAATAAATATTAATCTAACTGTTCGCCTTCTTTTATCAAATTCAAAATTTCTTTTAAACTTCATAGAATAATTATGTTTTGATAACATGGATTGACTTGCATTTTCTCAGAACCCAATAACAGTTACTCAGTAACTCAATAACATATAAAATTTATGTACATAATATCCAATTCATACAACTCATACAATTCGTACTACTGTGTCCAAAAAAATAAAACCAATTTTCAATTTAAAATTCACCGTGGCTTATGGAATTTCTATTTTTTTTTTTCTTTTTTAGATTGCTGGCACTCTCCTTGACATCTGTGTGAAATTTGATATCAAAATATTCATTAGTGTTTGAGTTACGATTGGCTTTGCCAGACGCTAAAACTGAGTCTGGCGATTTTGAAATGTCTGAATTCATTGAGCAAAGAACTTGCAATCCATTTTGTTTGCAGAAACGTACAGAATATTGCAGAAGGCATTCGGCGAGCATTCTTATATCGGAAATAAATGTTTACAAGTGGTACAAACAGTTTAGTGAAGGTAGAGAACGCGTTGAAGATGAAGAGCCCTCTGGTCGACCATCAACCAAAAGACCTCCTAAAAAGTTGGCATAAGTGCGTTGTGTCCGGAGGGGATTACTTTGAAGGCGATTAAATAAATTTGGAAGACTAAACAAAAAGAGTTTTTGAAAAAAAAAAATTGGTCTTACTTTTTGGGCACAGTAGTATATACATTTTATACAATTCGTATATGCAATTTATATAATTCGACATATACAATTTATACAACATATACAACATATACAATTCGTATATGAAATTTATACAATTCAATTACATATCTTTTTTCGCCCTGTTCTAGCATTAGTTCTGTTTTATTCTATAGTCAGGTGAAACATGAAGGCTGGAACCATGTTTCTTCGACATTGCATACATATCTTTTGTTTTGTTCCTTCACCTTGAAATAATATTTATTCACCCATTATAACTAGCGTGATATTTATCAGACGCAGTACGTGGCTTTGGAATAATTGGATTAAAATTTTTATTTAAAGCAACAATTTAACAATTTATTAAACGAATAACATTGTAAAAAAAAGTTTACAATGTTATTAAGGCGAATGTCTAGTCAAGCTGTTTTGTTCTAATAAAACTATAACTTTGTCTAATATATATTTCCCATTATAATGACTTTTATATCTATTTCTGCAATGAAGCTGGATTCTCACTAGATATAAAGTTAGCCCGTCGTATAATCTCAGATAAGCAAGGCACGAGATCAGGCTTCTGATGGGTTGAAGTTCTGTGACGCGCATTTTCAGTTTCCGATGGAATCCAGCTTAAGACTCAAAATCCCTATTTCCTATAATTTCCGGAATAAAAACAAACAAACAAAAAAAAAAAACCCCCAAGAATTCGAAAACTTGTTTCTTTTGCATGTTTTTATTGAAAAAAAGAAAGAAATTTATATCCCTTCAGTGAAATTCTTCTTAATATAACATAATTTGGAGGGGAAAAAATGCGAACACTATTCCAACTTACAGGTGCAAAATATAATTTTTGCTGAGAGCTATTTTTTCCTGCTCTGAAAACGGCGAATTTCGCCTAGTGTTACTATGTCCAAAAAGTAAGACCCATTTTCAATTTAAAATTCCCGTGGCTTATGGAGTTTCGATTTTTCCTCTTTTTACAGGTTGCTGGCACTGTCCTTGACATCTGTGGGAAATTTGACGTCAAAATATTCATTAGTGCTTGAGTCAGGCTTGGTTTTGTGAGAAGCTCAATTGAAAAAATTAAAAATGGGTCTTACTTTTTTGGGCACAGTGGTATGTGCTCTGATGACAAATGTCTGATGGATGTACCAGGAAGCCGCAAGAACAGAAAGCGTTCACCTCTCCTCCGTAGACGCGTTTTTAATTGCAGCTCGTTAATCGACTTTCACCCCAAATTCTCGTGAGACATTGAATTTCCTTTCAAGTTCACCTGAGCAAATAAGTTTCCGCTTACCTTAATTATTATTTCTTTTTTGTCAACATAGAGGGCATCATCATCATCATCATAGAATACGTTTTATAGAGGGCAATTAATGATGCGTGTTCGCTTGTGCCAATTTGAGATATGTATACACCGCCAACTACTCCTGAACATCTAGTCAACAACATCATTTAAAATTATATATTTATTCATAATTTTTATTTAATAATGAACGAACACGGAAAAATAAAAATAATGAAAAAACTGAAAACTGAAACGATCCTTTCAACATCAACCTATTTTCCAGTAATATTTATTTTTAATTTTAATCAAATTATAGTCAGAACAAAAATTTAATAAATTTATGGTGAATTTTCAATAAAAGTCACTGAGAAATTAAAAAATAAAATGCTGAAATCTGCTCGGCAAATTTCAATTAATCATGTGTGAACATTGGAGAACGGATGAATAAACTCAGGAATAGGCCAATGTTTAATAATGCAAGAGATATAGGAAGCAATTGATTGAAATACTAGAAAATGGCCGAATTCAAATAGCCACATGAATAGAGCGATGTTGAATAGATCCAGAACTTCATGGAGAATGAATTGTTCAAGGATCTCTAAAAGAATATATAAAAGTAAAATAAATGTAGTAGTAAATTAAGAATGAAGTATTCCAAATTCTACAAGAATCACTGTCACATTCAATAGCCAAGAGAATATATAAAATTTTGAAAATTCTAGGCATAAATGAAAGTATGAAGTATTCCAAATACAATAAGAAGCACTATAGAGCTCAATAGACACGGGAAAATGCCAAAAGTGATACATATGACACTTCAAGAAGAAGGAATGGATCAGCGCACTACGAGTACTTATAGCCATTGGATATACAAATGTGCAAGAAAACAAGAAAAGTGCTTCAAAACCACACTACAAAACACTTCAAGCAAAAACAAAATTCTCCGGAAAATTCCTGAAGATTAATGCTATTCATAATCATTTCAAGAGTTAAGGGGCCCAAAGTACCATTTTCCGCCAAAATTTGTGCTGAATAAATAACAATTATTTATTTCCACAATGGAGTATAACTTAAAAAAGTTATTGTTGAACAATTTATTGATTATGACCGGCTACATCATGGATAAAAATCTTAACTATTCAAACATACAGTTACAGTTAGTCCATATTTATAAATGATAAAAAGAAGAATTAAAAAAAAATTCCTCATTCAATTCATTGGTATTGAAAATTAAACACTATTAGACAGTTTACCTTCCTTTGAGTGTATTAAACAGTGTGCATCATTAGTGCTTTCATAACAGTTTTCTAAGAATTCAACAATTCACCAGTTGGTTTCAACAATAACTTTCGAGTTTCGTAAGTGCGAGCTTAGGGCTACCTGAGTTACTCAACCGCTAATCATCAGGGTATAAAGAAAAGAAAAAAACTATACAAAGAAATAAGTAAAGTGAAACTCTAGGCCGCAAACTTGTTTAACTAATAAATAAAAAAAAAGGCAATATTTTTTTTTCTTTCGCCAGGTCACGTACCTGTGAGGAAAACCACATCCCTTTCCTACAAATTCCTCTCCACTGTTTTGTCGAATCCTCTTCAACCAACACCCCCTCTCCAAATTTTTGTTTTCAATCTATCTCTCTCTCTCTCTTTGTTTTTTTTTTTAGCTTTTAAAAACAAATAGAAAAAAAAAATTAGAAAACTATTATGATCTTTTGACACGACTAGTATAACATTCTAATAATAATTCTAATAAATTTTATAAATTTATTTCTAATGTAGCTGGCAGACACTTAGCCAGTTGTCTTTGATGCCTTAAGGCAAGCGCTGCACCGACGTTACTCACTTAGCACTACCCCCGCAACGCCCTGCGATCCTGCGGTTTAAAGTGGATTCGAACCGCTGCAAACATCCATGGCACCACCAGGATTCGAACCGGAACAGTGGACAAGATCAACACACTCAGTTGTGTGTGTTGAAATTTCGAAAGAGAATATATTATTATTATTATTAATGAGGGCCTGAATGGCCGAGGAGCAAGGTATCACAGGTTTCGAGTTCGAGTCCCGGCGGTGCCATGGATGTTTGCAGTGGTTCGAAATCCACTTTAAACCGTAGGTCCCGGTCTAGCGGGTCTAACGTAGAGCGTTGAGAGAGCATTGTTACTAGCATTGTTCGTAGCTTATCTTCAAATTACACGCACCTCCTGAGTAGTTCTAAAGGGAGCAACGTCAGTGTAGCACTTATGGCATGAAAGATCACGGTCTAGTATTTGCCAGCTGCATTAGGAAAAAAAAAAAGTAACTAAAATTACCCTTCATTGTAAGATTCTCCTACTGAGCTATGTGGAGCAGTTTTTCCTTAAAATGATAAACAAATTTTTTTTAAATTCATGTTAATAATTATTAAGTAAATAATTAAATACCAGTAAATATTTCAGATTAGAATTTCCGACGATTTTTAGCATCTATGAACGCTTCAAGATCCCCAACTTGAAAAATCTGTGGGTCGGTGAAGTGTGGCAGTTTTTTTATCCCCAAGGTGCAACTTGGGTGCATGAGTCTTGACTGCTGGGCTTAAAACACATTCACTCATTTATAATTCACGGAGTCTCGTACAATACATTCATACCTCTAATTCAAGCATAGGATACATTATTAATACCTCTGATTTACATAACCTCATAGAATATATTCATATTTCTAATTCATATTTCCGCCTGGACTCCAATCCGAAACCTGTGTTATTCAATACATAAATCTGTGATTAGTGCATTAATTTGAGTTAATTTTAATTTGTAACGATCCTGCGATAACCAGCCGGCCATTTAGGCTACATATTGATAATATGTGTGTTTATCTCATTTTCGTCGGATATGTAGGCCCACTGAATCTACCAGTAAGTAGACGGCCTTGGCCCACACTGGGCTGTCGCGCCAAAGATGATGATCCTGACGTAGGCCCACTGATGTTCCACCTTGCCCTTTCTAACGGCTGCATAGCCCTAGGTATGAGATGTGAGTTTTTGAAATATAAGAGATGTAAATCTACTGTTTAAGTGCATTCTAAATCACTCACAAACATCCATGGCACCGCCGGGACTCGAACTCGAAACCTGTGGTACAGAACACCAGAGCGCTAGCCATTCAGGCCCCTAATTGTCAATGTTATCATGTTAATAATTTATACGAAAACGAACTGATACTAAATCAGTAATGATGTATGTTTTGATATTTACATTTCTTCAATATTTTTCAGGTTTCAAAAATTGTAAAGAAAAAAATTTTTCATTATTATTATTTTTTTTTGGTTTGAATTGGAATTTTTTTTTTGAAAAATCACACTATTAGATTTGTTTGGTTCGGTTTTGAGCCAGAGCACTAGCCACTCGGCTACTCAGGCCCCACATTTTTGAGAATCATTTTGAGCATTTTTATTCCGTTCATCTGTGAATCACGTTAAGAAATGTTAAAAATAATTCGGCGAGGTTTTAAAAAAGGCAGTTTGAACATCGTTTTAGAAGTTGAGCGGGATTTTCTCACTGCAGGAGGAGCATCTTCTTTTTGCGGGCAGTGCGTGAGAGAGTGAACGAGTCATTATCTTAACGAGTCATTGAGTGGATAGCAGGAAGTGGAGCAATGCCTCGCTCGGTCCGAGACGTTTCACACACTTTTAAAAGAGTACCGTCTGGAAAAAAAAAAAAAAAAAAAATGGACATTCCTCACTGCGACCACATGAATCACAGTCGTTTTTACTCTATCACCTTTGATTTTTCTTTTCCTTTCAGAAAACAGAATTGTTAAAGTTGAGATGAAGACATTCTTCACGAATGAAATTCAATTTGGTTAATTTTAAATTTCTTACATTATTAGTTCCATGACGCTAATTTTTGAAATAGCTATTCAGAGTTCCATGGTAATGGAATTCTGAATCAATTTACCGATCTTCTGGAATTATCAGTTTTCTGGTAATGTGTACATAACAATATTGGCTTACTATGATAGTAAACCAATAGCAAGGAATGTGTTCCAAGAATATCTTTTAACTGAGAATAAAATGATTTGAATACTCTAACAATATCCTCCCTGTTTAAACGTGGGGCCTAGTGGCCGAGTGACTAGCGCTCTGGCTCTTGGTACCACAGGTTTCAGGTTCGAGTCTCGGCGGTGCCATGGGTGTTTGTAGTGGTTCGGAATCTACTTTAAACCGTAGGTCCCGGTCTGTTTAGCCCTAACGTGTGCACAAGATGACCGTAGAGCGACAAACCAAACTTTTAAGTGTGTGTGTGTATATAATACATGTAGATCTACACCGGTTCCAATAAATTCATCCCAGTCGAACCTACAGTTTTTGTTAGACTTCTCTACCAGTCTAACAAAAGCTGAACTTTTTGAAGTGGGTGTCTAGGGGTGTATTTCCGACAAATCAACGAAACGTTGTTTTTCTCTCAACAACAACATTTAATTAAGCACGGTTATATGAACAGCGATATTTACATTAACAATTAATTAAGGGAGAGCACCGTTCATTCTCTTCTTGACGCAGCCTCCCATCGTTCTTTTGCTTTTCATCTACGGGTTCCTGTCCCTTTCTCGTGGGGTCAGAGTTCAAAGTTCAATACTCCCCCCACATTGTAAACAGGCTCTGTCAAAGGCAAGCGACCGTGAAGTGTCGCAATCTGGTGATTACCATAAAAACAAATCCTACATACATATATATGGCACTCGGTGCCACGAGTTCGAGTCTCGGTGACATGGATGTCAATTTAAATTGTAGGTTCCGATATAATAGGACTGCAGAACGTTGGGCGTAGAGCTGACAACCCTACATTGTAAAAGAAACACATCTTGCTTCGGCATCTGCCAGTAGGTAGACGACCCTATATATTGTGCCTGATGACCGAATATCTATAGTATTTCGGGATCTGGGTGGAATTAGTGCTATTGATACTTGTCGTGGTTCGGAAGGAACTTGAGACCGTAGCTTCCAGTCTCATATCTCGAAATCTGTCAGTAGGCAGGCAGCCTTGGCCCACCATGGGCTGTAATTATATATATATATAATAATATTATGTATATAGGGGATTTGTTAGTTAATTATATACATAATATGTATCATCTTCATGATTGGCTCTACAGCCCGCTGTGGCCTTCTTTAAAAGATCCAGCCAAGCTGTTCTCCTCTTGGCCGTGGACCTCCAGTTTCTGATCTTAATAACATTAAAATCAGAGTCTATAAACAGTCGACCCATCTTTTTTCGGTCTTCCCCTTCTTTTTGGTAGTTGTCCAACAACGATTGCATTGAACATAATTGAACATTGAATTCGAACCCCTACAAACAACCCTGACATAGGCGGGAATCAAACCCGAAACCTGTGTCATTGAGCGCTAGTCATAATTATATTTTACAAATCATTCATTATTTAAACTTTATTTGAAATAATATAAAAATTATTTAAATGTTTCCTGAATAAAATTTTAAAAATTAATATTCCTGTTGAAATAAATTACAAGAATTCTTAAATAAACCCCGCTTATAATTCACATTCAAATTATTATTGTTAATTCACATTTAACACATTCCCTTAATTTAGCCTGTATAATTTTAATTAATTTACTTTCTAAATAAAAAAATAAATGAAAATATTTGTTGTTTTACTGTCATTTTTCTTAATTTCACTACAAACATCCATGGCACCGCCGGGACTCGAACCCAAAAGTGGCTCCGAGCACCAGAGAGCTAGTCACTCGACCATCAGGCTCCATGAAGACCAATCACAAGATAAAATACGTAACGAAAAGCTATTATTATTATTATTTACTATATTTAAAGCAATATTTAAAATATCTACAACTCTATTTTTCAATTATTTAAAAATTTTGTTACTTTTTTTTTTTCGATAGCCATTTTGTACAGCCAATTAAAAAAAATGGGTTGCAAACATACTTAAAAAAAATTAAAAATAAATCGCCCATCTTACAAAATAAATAAATAAAAAGTAACAAAATTAAAATAATTTTTTTCATTTCATTGCTCTCTATCGTTAGTTAATTGAGGCACAAAGGCACGCAATTTATACATAATAGTATTTGGTAGGAGAAAAAAAAAAAAAAAACTGCTAATGCCACTTAAATAATAATTAGGTATTATTCTGAAACACAATGACATCAAAATACGAATGATTTTCAATACTTAAGTAGGCATGAAATAAATGAGAAGAATAGTAAATAATAAATGATATCATTATTAGTAAAGAATATGGCAACTACTACTGTGCCCAAAAAGTAAGACCAATTATTTTTTTTTCAAAACTCTTTATTTATTCTTCCAAATTTATTTCATCGCCTTCATAGTCATCCCCTCCGGACACAATGCACTTATGCTAACTTTTCTTTCCAATCCTCGATGCATGCTAAAACAGTCATCGGCGGGATGACCTTCAAAGCGCGTTGAATCTCTTCAATCGACTCAAAACGGTGTCCCCGGAGTGATCTTTTAAGTTTAGGGAATAGCCAGAAATCGCACGATGGGAATACGGTGGTTGTGGAATGATAAGGGTTTCATTTTTGGCGAAAAAGTCACAAAGAATCAATGCAGAGGGAGATTTGACACATCTGAGGCCCAAAACATCTTTTAAAATGGAATTTTGAAATTCCAATATCATCAGCAAGGTCTCTAATTGTAAATGGACGGTTTGCAAGCACCCAATCTTTAATTTTCTGGACGTGAGCTTCCTCTATTGAGGGTCGACCCGAGGGCTCTTCATCTTCAACGCGTTCTCTGCCTTCTTTGCACTGTTTATACCACTTGTAAACATTCCTTTCCGATATAGAAATGCTCGCCGAATGCCTTCTGTAACATTCTGTACGTAGGGTGCGCAGCAGATCTACCTCCCCGTGGTTCACCTGGTAACACTTTTAGAGGCTAAAAGATCTGCAACTTGGCATCAATGTTAGATTAATGAACTCTGTTTCAGCATGTTTTGTTGTTGTTGTATGTTTTTTTTTCTTTTTCATTGTTCTTTTCTTTTTGCTGTAACTGTTCATAATCTGCCATTAGAAATAAAAAAAAAAACATTCTGTACGTTTCCGCAAACAAAACTGAATGCAAGTTCTTCGCTTAATTAATTCAGACACTTCAAAGATCGGCAGAATCAGTTTTAGCGTCAAGGACAAACAACCTCCCTTCCTTCCCCAAAAAAAAAAAAATTTAAATTCCATAAGCCTCGGGAATTTTAAATTGAATATCGGTCTTACTTTTTGGTCACAGTAGTACTTTTAAATTTAGTTTACCCAATTTTTTTCATATTTCAATTATTAAATTAAAATAAGACATCATTGAATAGCAATAATGACAAAGTAAATAGTAAATTAATTTTTTTCCCATTTTATTTAAAAATTACTTTTAAAAAGGAATTTTAAAAAATGTGTTTTGAAAACGTTTTGTTTGCTTAACAATAGTGTTATTTGTTATTTTCTTTAAAAAATTTTTAAAGGAAATAGTGCAGTTTTCTACTACACATTATATATAACGTTGTTTATTATTTTTAGGAATATAAATAACACTTTTTTTTTTTTTTTTTTTGAGATCTTTAGAAATGGAATGTATAATTGCATCTCGCTAACTAAATTAAATTTTTTTATGTGATTTTAAATCCTTTTTCTTCTTGTTTATTATGTTTAGCTAACAAAATGATTATTTTATTTAAGGAAACATTTAAATTATTATTTTTTTTTTTTTTTTTCTGAAATGAATTGTTACCCGTTCCAATTTAGCGAACTTCTCAAAACTTCTTACAAAATTCTCTTATTTTTCTTTTAATAAAAAATAACAAACAATTATGAATCCACTAAACAATTCTCATAATAATGTTATGTTAATAAAAAAACAGCAAAAAAAAAAAAAAAAATTTATTTGCATTTCAAAGAATATTTTTAAAATCTTCAAAACAAAATTAAAGTTGTTTTAGTTTCTAAATAACATCATTGTTTCTGATTTTGGGAAATTTCTGAATTTGCAGAGCATTAAAATTAATTATTTTGAGTGAAATAAACTATTTTGAAGAGTAAAAAATTGTTTATTCTCAAAATTTTATTTCGTGGAAAATTTTTTAAACAGGAAGTAAAAGTGAAAAAAATTAAAGATTCGTTGTGATTTCTGTATACCAGATAAATGCACGGTTTTTTTTTTCTTCTTATTTTTTTGTTTATGGAAAGAATTCTTAATACGTTTTCATGAAGAATAAGATAGTAAAAGAGAATAAGGTGATAATAGTTATAGAAAATATTTTTAACGAAAGTAGTATAAATATTATTGCAGATAAAAAATGTGCGAATAATTAAAAATGAATAAAATCTTTTTAAATTTCCTCATCAAATTTTTTTCATTTCAAAGTCTTCAAGAAATTATTAAATGATTTATTTCTAAATTTTGATTCGGTAGTAATTGATTTTTTGCCTTCTAGATATAGATAAATGCACTCAATTTGTTTTTGAGATTCTAATATTAATAACTAAAATAAATAAATAAATAAAAAAAATTAAAAAATAAATTTAAAAAAAAAAAAAAAAATGCTGGACCTCGGTTTAGATTTTTAAAATTAATTTCATTCATGTTTTATTATTTTTTGTTTCAAAAATATACACTTTTTAGCAAAATTTCAATTAAAAAATAATAATTTTTAAATAATTTTAAATAATGATTTCAATTAAAATAATAAATAAATAATTCAATTAGAAAATTATTTTTTAAATTATCTTTTTTTCCAAAAATAATTTACATATTAATGATAAAACTGTTAATATTATATTTATTTCAATTATTATTTTTTTTTTGCATTTCAAAGAATATTTTTAAAAATCTTCAAAACAAAATTAAAGTTGTTTTACTCATTCATTCACGCATTCATCATTTTTATTAATCAAATTTTTTTTTTTTTCATTATTATTATTTATTTTTATAAATAATTTTTATCAATAATATAACAGTGAGATTCATTTAACTTTTAGTGTTAAGAATCGTCTTCATTTGAGGCATTATTTTTAACAATAATTAACAGTAGGATTCATTTAACTTTTATTGTTAAGAATCGTCTTCATTTTAGACATTATTTTTAAAAGTAATTAACAGTAGAATTCATTTAACTTTTAGTGTTAAAAATCGTCTTCATTTTAGACATTATTTTTAACAATAATATAACTATTTCAGTTCAGTTTGTCACTCTACGGTCATCTTGTGCACACTTTCGGCCAAACAGACCGGGAGTTACTTTTTAATGTGGATTTCGAACCACTCACAAACAGCCATGCCACCGCCAGGATTCGAACCTGAAACCTGTGGTACCAAAAGCCAGAGCGATAGCCAATTGTCCATTAGGCCCCAACAGTAACCCAACGAAATATAGCATGCTTAAATGAGCGTTTTTTATGGGAAATATTATTCACATGTTCATTTTTAATGCATTCGTTAAACACGCAGTTAAGAAAAATTTCAATTAACATTCTTCCCTCAAATTGCAGTTTAAAGCGAACAGCGGCTTTTCATTTCTTTTTTTCAAAATTCCATTATATATATATATATATATTAATTTCAATTATGTTTATTTAATGTTTTCAACTTGAATTTATCTAATTTATATTTATTGAATTGTTTTTAATTAAATTTTATTCATTATAAATATTTATTTTTATAACTAATTTTTAACAATAATTAAAAGTATGATTAATTTAATTTTTATTGTTAAAATTCTACTTCACTTTAGACATTATTTTTAGGAATAATATAATAAAATATAGAATGCTTAAATGAACATTTTTATGGAAAATATAAGGGACCAGAATGGCCGACTGTCTAGTGCTCTGTGCCACAGGTTACGGATTCGAGTCCCGGTGGCATGGATGTTAGTAGTGGAATGCATATTCATCTTTAACGCCTCCGTTAAACAAACAGTTAAGAAAATTTCAATTAACTTTCTTAACTCAAATTGCCAACTTAAAATGAACAGCGGCTTTTCATTTTTCTCTTTAAAAAAAAAATTTCCCCCTTTTTTTTATGAAATTACATTTCTCGCTCCAAATTAAAGTTCAGGTAATATTCACGTTTCATTATGGCTTTAAAAAAAAACGAAGACGAAGGTAGGGGGGGAGGCTCTAATAACCTGAGAGTTGAAGAGGAATTTAAGGACACCTTTTTTGCGGGAGATGCGTCCGAGAGATAGTAGGCCGCGCGAAAACCTGCTGCTGACAGGCGCAGCGATGCGTAACCTGAGTGGTGCTGCATTCGCTGCCCTTTAGCCTCCCAGCAGCAGAAAAAAGATTCCTCGGGAATTTCAAGAATCGCTCGCAGCGTTTACTCCACATTTGTTATCGAAACAACCGCGAAATAACCAATAGGATTAAAAATAACTCCTATTGATTTTAAATAGTTCAGCAAATTATTTAAAAACAATGGATAAATAATAGAAGGTCTATTTACTTTTTCTGTTGAAAATAACTTTTCAAAGGAAATAAATAATTTTGTTTCACGGACAATATATATATATATATATACTACTGTATCCAATTTTTAATTTAAATTTCCCGGGGCTTATGGAACTCAATTGTAATTTTTTTTTTTTTTAGGTTGCTGGCACTGTCTTTGACATCTGTGTGAAATGTGACGTCAAAATATTCATGAGTGCTTGAGTTGCGCTTGGCTTTGTGAAACGCTAAAATTGATTTTTGAAATGTCTGAATTCATTGAGCAAAGAAATTGCATTCAATTTTGTATGCGGAAACATATAGAATGTCGCAGGAGGCATTTGGTGAGCATTCCTATGTCGGAAAGAAATGTTTACAAGTGGTATAAAGAGTTCAAAGAAGGGGAGAAGACGACGCCTTGAAGACGAAAAGCTCTCTGGTCGTCCCTCCACCTCAACCGACGAAGCTCACGTCCAAAAATTAAAGATTGGGTGCTTGCAAACCGTCGATTTACAATTAGTGACGTTGCTGATGATGTTGGAATTTCAAAAGGATCGGTCCATTCCATTTTGGGCTTCAAACGCGTCAAACCTCAATTGGTACCGAAAACACTGAATGCGCCAGCTCACACTGCATTGATTCTTCGTGACTTTTTGGAAAAAATGACACCCGTATCGTTCCACAACCTCCGTATTCACACCGTGCGACTTCTGTCTATTTCCTAAGCTCAAAAGACGGGGAACGCCGTTTCGAATCGATTGAAGAGATTGAATGTGAATCGCGCTTTGAAGGCCATCCCTGCCGATGACTTTTTAGCATGCATTCAGTATTGTAAAAAAAAGTTGGCATAAGTGCATTGTGTCCGGAGGGGATTCCTTTGAAGGCGATGAAATAAATTTGGAAGAATAAATAAAGAGTTTTTGAAAAAAAATAATAATTGGTCTTACTTTTTTTTTTTCACACATTAGTACATATTGTACATATTATGTGAATTATATGAGCAATAAGCAATTGCAATTTGGGCGTTATAATTTCTATTTATTTCTCTAATAAATTAATTACACTTAAAAATTTTGGAGTCATATACAATGTATAAGCATAATTTCCAGTTTATTTAAAATAATCCAAATTGATTGCCCAACAAGGTTGTACAAACGGAATTAAAAATAATATTTTTTTCCTTATGTCTGTCCGCAACAATCCCACGAAAATTTTGTGACAAACTCTTCGAGCGGAAAAAGACAGGAGAACGGAAAAAAAAAAAAAAAAAAAAAAAAAAGAAAGTCTCTGGAAAAAGAGAGGAAAGAATTGATAAAAGAAAAGCAGACACGAACCGAGCTTCGCAAAGGAGGGAGAGAAAAGATAATAAAAAGAAAAGGACCGAAAATAGTAATAGAAAGAAAAGTAAAAAAAAAAAAAAAAAAGAAAGCGTTTTATGGGAGGATATTGAAGATCACAAACCCTACAATTCCTTCATTAATTCCGCTTGGCTGGTTTTTCGGAAACGTTTTTCATGTCTGTCTCCTTAAATTTTATTTTAACTTGGGATTCCTCTTCTTTTTTTTTTTTTTTTCTTTCTTTCCTCGTTCGGTAGTATCTGATTAGGTGGACTAGTTAGAGACCTTTAGTGGGAAAAATTTTGCTTTTCATCCTTTTGCAAATCTTCCAGGTAAGTGCCATCCAAGAAGGTTTTGACAAGATGTAAATTCCAGACTTTGATTAAGGTTGGAAAAAAAAAAAAAAAGTAAAATGGTTCTTATGCTAGCACACTGTAAGTAATAAGAAGATTAAAGCGGTGTAATTTATGGTTTAAGAATTTAAATTATTAGGGCTTGTGGTGGAGGAATATTTATGATTTCTCAGGAATTCAATCCTTCCCCGATAGGCCATTTCGGTAGTTGTCTGTGGAAATATACACCTGCTACCTGGACTAGGGTTGTTTTTCTTTTTTTTTTTGGAGCAAAGATGGATGGTGTTGTTTTGTCAATCCTGGAAAAAAAAAAAGTGGTACCTCGGCATTTTCTGTAAATAACACTGAAAAACAGAAAAGTTTTGTTGATGGGGAAAATGACTTTTGAATGTAGGGTATTTAATTGAGAATGCAGACACTTGGTAAGATAAATATTTGAGCCCCGTTTGGATGCACGCTATCATCCTGAGCACGGAATTTCTATGTTTTAAATTTTTTTTTATTATTTCATTTACAAATTGCAAAGGCAAAAATATACGTTACTGAGTAGTACTTGTTTTTAAAAAAGGCATTTCGCTATACAGTAGAACCTCTTTAAGTCGAAAATCTCCATAACTCGAAAAATTTTTGTTCCCTTCCCTTTAAGCCTCAAGACCTCCATGACTCGAAATTTCAACCCTCTGTAAGTCAAAATAATGAGTCAATCCCCACAAGCCGTTTTGGTATATATTTTCCCCGTAACTAAAAAAAAAAAAAAAAAATTGGACCTCTGTATCTCGAACATTAGCAATGTTTGATTTTACTACCTTTACAACTCGATCATTTGAAATTATTTTGATTTTTTATTGTAGTACATAATATAACTTTTAAGTTGCAAATAAATATGTTTATTACCTCTGTAACTTGAATTTTAATTTATTTTACCTCTCTAACTCGAAATAAGTTAAAAGGAATCTAAACCTCTACAAGTCGAATATTTCCTTACAAAAATCAGCAAATTGTATTTTATGTGTTATGGGATAAATCTAACACAAATGAGAGAGAGAGTAGTCTATTTTTAAAAAAACTAATGGATTAGTTAGATAATTTTATTGAGAATTTCTACCTAAAACTATTTATAACACTAAAATTGATTTATTTGCAAGTTTCATGTTAACATTTATGTTTTTATATGAAAAAGTTTATTTAATGTTTAAGACTGTTCATGTCATTTAAAAATATATTTTGCATTGTTATTTTACTGAAATAAAAAAAACTAATGAAGTTTAATAATTAAGAATTAAAAAATATTCCATTAAAAAAAATATTAAACCAAAACCAATTTTTTTTTTCTCCAGCCAAAAATCAAATATCCCAAATGATAAAATTTTTAATTAGTTAGTTATTTTTAATAAAAAAAATAACTAATTATTATTATTATTTTTTGCGATTTTCATATACACTTAAGTTAAATATGAAATGAATTTTAATAAACTGAACTCTTTATTTTTATAATTTCTAAATAAAATGAAATATTAACCCATGCAAAACAGCGTACAAACATTTTATTTTATGTTATCACTATACAGATATTTTACTTTATTTATTGTTATGTTCATATTTTTTTATTTATTGCTTATAAAAAAATTTCGCAGGTCCTGACAATGTTTATAGTGAGGGAAGGTTTATTTTAGAAATTTTAACTTGTCAATAGCTAAACGATTATTTACTTTTTATTTTTTTAGAAGAAAAACATCCCAATATCAGTATTATCATCGTCATAACTAGCTCCACAGCCCGTTGTGGGTCTTGGCCTTCTTTAAAAGATCCAGCCAGGCTGTTCTCTTGGCCGTGGACCTCCAGTTTTTGATCTTTGGTCTAAGTCGACCCATCTCTCTTTTTCAGTCTTCCCCTGGGTCGTTGTCCAAAAGGGAGTGCATTGAAAACCTTCAAAGCAGCTCTATCACTTTCCATTCTCATGAGATGACCGGCCCATCTCATTCTCAACACATTTTAGAATGTCAATATTTCTAAAAAGTTTGTAAAGTTCAAAATTGTATCTCCTTCACCCATTTCCATTGTCATTGATTACCACCAAAAATAGTTCGCAGCACTTTTCTTTGAAAGATTTCCAACATTATCATTTCCCTTACTGTTAGTGATCATGTTTCAGACCCTGAGAGTTGAGAGTTTTGTAGAGTAAAATTTTAATCAATTATCTTAATTGGTTTCTATGACCAAATTTATCATTTTATAAAAAAATATATTTTAGAAAAGGTTTTAATATAGTTACCATTGTTTCATTTCATGAAATATTTTATTTAAACGTACTTATTATATTAAATTTAAACATTTTATGGCACATAGCAGAAAATGCCTAACATAATAATTGTTTATTTTGATTATCATGACTTTAATTGCTGTTAAAAATACTTTCTTAAAATTAGAGGCTTTTATATTCACTTAGTACAATTTTTAGCATTTAATTTTTTTCTTTATGGAAACTCATTTTTATTAGTTTTATTTTCAAAAGATTTTCTTTGTGATAAATTTGTAAAATCAAATAAACTATGAAGTTATTAGTATTGCACGTTATTTTCATTTACTTTATGACTTATACATTAAAGAAAACTATTTTGTTATATGAAATGTTATTTAATAAAACATTATGGGGCTACTGTTAATACTGGTCTTATGAGAGTAAAATCAGTATTATGGAAAAATTAAATTTTAGCACTCGCTTTTCCATTATCTTGTTCTTTTGAATAAATTACCCAGTTTAACAGTGTGAATAATCAAAAATACACGAATGACAACAAAGAAATTTTTTAAAAACAATATTTTTTTTTTTTATTGACAGTGAAATAGTAATGACAAACAAATGATAAAATTTACAAGTTGAATGCTTTAAAAAATTCGGAGCGCTATAAATATACACAAAATATTTACAAAGTGAACGATAGGAAAATCAATTTCCTAAACACTCCTGTTTGTAACAATCACAAAATGAAAACTATTTTAATTGACATGAGAAAGAAAAAAAAAAAAAGATTTCAAAACACTATTTCTTTTTTTCAATTCCTACTATTAGTTCACCAATCTCCCTATATATATCTTGTTGAAATTTTCTCTCGTTAATAAAATACTTTTTATTCATCCACTCAAGTTCAAATGCATTTTTTTGAACTTGTAATGGATGACGCTTGATATTAATAGTATTTTTTCAAATATTAATTCATCAATTAAATTAAATTAATTAATTTTAGTTTTTTTTTAGGTTTAAGTTGCATGTATCTAATAATAGATGGCGCCAAATGTAAGAGAAAATTTCAACTTTATTTGTATTCTGCAATATAGTGAAAAAAAAAAATAGGAATTGACTTCAAAAAAATTTTTTATATTACTTTTTAGGAGTACAAATTCTAAGTACATTGATATCGAGACTTATTATTAAGTCGCTCAGCGACTTATTTAAGTCTGTTTAATGACTATAAAAGCATTCGTGTTGAATGCTAATTTATTACACAAAATAAGGAATTTACAAAAATTTTTAAGAACTACCGAATTCAATTTAAACATTTCTTAGAACATCAAACATTGATACAAAGAAAAAATCTTACCATAAAATTAAAATTTTTTGTTTAATAAATGAAAATAAATTTCATCAAGAAATGAATGAATACTGTTTTCATAAAATCTTCATAAATAAATACACTCTTTTCTCATCATTTTTTCAAAGTCACACAAAGCTTTATTTTTTTAAATGCATACACTCAAACAATATATTATATACATGACAAAACAAGGCACTAAAATACTGTAGAAAGACTTTCGTATATTTATTTATTATTCACATAAATTCACATCATTTTTTTCGTACGTTCTTCACACAAAATATAAATAAATTAAAATTTTACAACAATAGAAAGAGCAAGTGATTTTTTTTCATTTTTTAAATTTGGTCGTGAGTAAAATCACTGCAATTTCACAATTTATCTTTCCAGTGATAACTAATCCATGTTACTTTTAGCACCAAATAGTATACCTTTACAGGTACATTCAGTTTAAAAAAAAAAAAAAAAAAAAAAAAAAAAGAAAGAAAAAGTCTGTTTTTGAGTTTTGCAATGAACGTCACAAAAAAAAGAACTCTTTTCTGCTACACATCAAGAGCAGCTTACAATAATTTTTTTTTTTTTTGTCTTTTTTTTTTTTTTTCATATTAAAAATAAAACAATTATGTACATCATAGTTCACGAATTTTCTTTGCATTCTAACTGTACAAACATTAAATAAATAGGACTTAGAACTTGGAAAAATATCTTTGGATTCAATTTGCGAGGAATTAATGAGTGGCAACACATAAGAGGTTCTTAAAATTCAAACAAATAATAATACCAATCAGTATTATAATTTAAATTTTTTAATAACTGCAAAAGAAATCAACAGAAACCTTTACTACATCCCTCACTAATAAAAAAATTTAAATCAATAGATTTTTCACTCAAATGAACTGAATTTCTTTTATCAATTCCTACTATTAGTTCACACTCTAATTTTTAATCGTTAATAAAATACTTTTTATTCATCCACTCAAGTTCAAATACATTTTTTTAAACTTGTAATGGATGACACTGGATGCTAATACAGTTTTTTCAAATATTCCACCATTCATTAAATTTAATGAATTAATTTTAGTTTTTCTTTTTATTATTTAAGTTGTATGCATCTAATAATAGATGGCGAAAAATGCAAGAGGTAAATTTTAACTTTATTCGTAAAGGAGTTTTCTGGAATATAATGAAAAAAAGTAGGAATTGACTTAGGAATTTCTTTTTGGAATGGAAAATCATAAAGTCTCTTTATCATCATAATTTAAAACGGCTCAAATTTTAAGAACCCATTTGGTTACTCCTCTCAAACATCAATTCAGACCTCCGTCGCTAAGAGGTCTTCGGAAAAAGGTTGCTCACAGTGATCTCCTATGACGTAGACATTATTCCTTAAGCATTTTTCCCCTTCAAGAGATTCGCGTAGGGTGGGCTCACTGCAAAAGAGGGAAACACGAATTTTAGACGAGGGTTTTAAATCCAAAACATGCATTTTAATTTACTATAACTAAGAACTTCCTAAAGGGGAAATATCATTACTATTATTTTAAAATTCAGACGCATTCCAATTGTTCAATAAACTGAATTTCAGGCAAAGAAAATATGTGAAATGACGCTTTAAGCAAAGACTTCTCAAAAACCATTCTTTGATTTTAATTGGAAAATGGAAGAACAGTTTAGAGACTTTGATTGCTTTCATTAGCAATGATTGAAGCTACCATAAAATAAAGAAAACACTTTTTCTTAGAAGATATTTTTAATAATTTCAATAGTTTGCAGATATTATACTCTCTTGCTACTCTAATTTCTTTTAAAAAAGAAATTTTTAATGTTATAATGATTCATATTTTAGTAAAATAAAAAATAAAAAAAAAAGATTTTTTAAATATTCATCTATAGTTTTCATGTAAGTTTCATTTAGGAAGACCTTTCTTACATAATCAAAACAAACAAACAAAAATATATCTCAATGAACTGAAATATGAAATGATTTTTATTTTAAAAAATGACATAATGTTGTAGTATTAAACATCTATACAAGTATGGGACAGTGAAGTTGGAACTTTAAATGGGTGAAATCACTAAAAAAAAAAAACCCAGCTAAATAAAATGCACGACCGTATTGGGAACATAATGCATTACAAGAGGTTATACGGTCTGCAATTTAACTGCGATTTTTTTCTTTTTCTTTTTATCAGTTCATATATATCTTCCCCCAATCAAATGCAATTTGGTCTTAAGACAACATTAACACATAACAATACACTTCTCACACGTTATCTCTTTTATGTACAAAATAGAATAATAAATTACAAATAAATTACATCTTTTTTTTAAGGAACTAGATCACAGACTGAAGATTTCTTACGGTATTTACCTTTGCTTGAGGGCAGCTGTTGAGGAGACAGGGAATCTCTCCTGTCAAGTGTCCTTGGTGCACAGTCGTGCTCTGTGTCCAGAACTTTGCTGGTTCTGTTACTGCAAGTGCAGTCTGTGTTTAGAAGCTTCGTCGATTTAGTCCTGTGTAGAGGGTCTTCCCCTGTTTTCTGATACACAGAAGAGTCTTGACCTTCGTTGGTCATTTTGAGTGTCTTGTGTCCTGGTAGACCTAGAGTGTTTATGATTTGGTTGTCCAGGCACTTGTTGTTCAAGATGCTGTTTTGTTCGTTCTGCCTACATGCTTCAGCGTCGATTTCGCGCTGTTCGCGCTTTTGCCTGCGCCTGCGATTGTACTGCCACGCCACAGGCAGCACAATGAAGACACAGATGAATATCACGCACAAGGTCACTATCAGGAGGATCAGTTGCTCAGTCGACATGCTGCCGTCGTCATTCTGCACAATCTCCTCTTCATCAGACACTTGGTGAGCGATCTCCAACAGAGCAGTTGGATTAACAGCCAGGTCGTTGTTGTTAATCCCGCCACGGTTGTCGTCAGGGCTGACAATACCTTCTCTCGGATAGTCCTTGTCGAAATTGGACACACTTTCCTTACCATCAATCCTGCTGGAGATGACACCGTTCCCTTTTGGAATGGACACAACAGTCTCGAGTCCTTCTGGATTCTGGCACTGCTTGCCTTCAAATCCAGAAGCGCAGTGACACACAAACTCGTTGACTAAGTCTTCGCAAGTACCACCGTTGAGGCACGGGTTCGATTGACACTCATCCACATTGATGGAACAGTCTTTGCCTTCGAATCCCGGTCGGCAATCGCAGCTGTAATCATTGATGAGATCATGGCAAATTCCACCATTGGAACAAGGTTTGGTGAGACAGTCATCCACGTTGGTTTGACACAGCGAACCCATGAATCCGGGCACACACGCGCATCGGAAGGAATTGACATCATCTATGCAGGATCCACCATTCAAGCAAGGATTGACGATGCAGTCGTCGATGTCAGACTCGCAGTTGTCACCAGTGAATCCCGTCGGACAGATGCAACTGAAGGAATCGTGTTTATGAACACAACTTCCACCTAGAAGAACAATGAACAAATAAGTACTACTTTTCTTCGGTACTACATGCGAATATACTGAACTATGAAACAAAAATTAAAAAAATTAGAAAATAATGAACAAGGCTTACCATTTTTGCAAGGATTTGGATCGCAGACGTCTTTTTGTCTTTCACAAGTAAGTCCTTCATAAGCGGAAACACAGACGCAAAGATAACCACTAGGTCCATCGACACACGTTCCTCCATTGTTACAAGGATTCTCCGTGCAAGCGCTAGCTGCTGTTTCACAGTGAGGACCGAAAAATCCAAGTGAACATTCACATGTGTAGTTTTTACCGGAGCTCTATAAAAGGAAGGGAAAAAAATTCAATTCATTTCTTCTCTTTGTTTTGAAAAAAAAAAAAAATAGAACAACTAATTACTTTTAATGATACAAAAAAAAAAAAAAAAAACAATAATATTTTCGAAACATTTTCTTATATTGGAGAAAAATAAAACACAACAATTTCTTTCATTCAAACAATGTATTGAAAAAAACTACCCCCAAAAAAAACATTAAAATAAAATAGAAAAGAAACGGCACTATTGTATAAAAATTGGAAATTGAACTGTATTATAAATTATAATAAATAACAACTGGGTTCACTCAATATTTTCTTCTCGCATGACTGACTCAAAAGAGATGAAAGAAAGAGAAGAAAAAAATGTTATAAAAAAAAAAAAAAGGCGGTGTCTAATGTGATTGTTTGGTTCAAGCAGTAGTTTTTTATTTACCACTAACACGTTTGTACAATTTTCCCCAACGTCTGATTCAGAATCAAATTCTTTAGAAGAGGCCAACATATCATCTTGTTTGGATTTAAAAAAAAAAATGTTGTTTAGGAGAAAAAAAAAATTTATATTTCACACTGATTCGGAATAAACTGAAACTTAACATTTCCAGCTGTTGTTATCACGAGAAAACGTGTTCTTCTAAAAGTAACATTTTAAAAATGTATCTCTTTTTACATCGTGGAAAGAGTAAAAGGTTATTATCTATTAATTGTCGGTCGACATACAGATTAGTTTTTTCCCAACAAAAAAAAAAAAAAAAAAAAAAAAAAAAAAACACTAAGCGAAGTCTTTAAAAATAAATTTAATTTAATTTTTTAGTCATTACTAAGCTTATAAAACATTGCTGTTTCAACTTACCTTACATGTACCACCATTCAAACAAGGCTGGTGTAAGCAGTCATCAATTTCTTCTTCGCAGTTCGTACCATTGTAACCCTCTGCGCATGTGCAAGTATAGGATCCATGACCAGTATTGGTACACGTGCCACCGTGTTTGCAAGGTTTGTGATTGGTACAATAGTTAAGATCTAGAAAATAAAAATAAAAAGTTAGATTAAATTAATTACATCATAGGGCTAAAACAATCTCATTAATTAGTAAACTTATTATACTAGTAACACTCATTAAAAACAATGAACTAATAAATTAAATAAAATTAAATTCGCACTTTTTCTAGAAAAAAAAAAAGTAAATAAATAAAAAAAAAAACGACAAAGCGGTAGTCAAAATAACAGCATAATTGGCACTCTGCTACTACGAGAAAGATAGCAGCGCTATTACTGTGCAAGTTTGCAGCCCTACTTGCGTTTTTGTTCTTTTTCTTTTACGTTCTAAAAGAATGATTTCACTTCTCGTCATACACCATTCAGACGACTAACCACATAAATATCAGTGGCTGGTGGAAGCCCGCATTTATTATTTAATTGTCAGAGATTAGTTTGACCTTGGCATACAGTACGCGAAAGAAAAGGTAAACATTTCTGAGTGGACACATTTCGGAGCACAAGCACATTTTTCTGCTTCTTTTATTTATTATTCTATTCCTACCTCATTTAAACCGGAAGCTTTAATACACGCAAACTATTGAAGGTGAACTTAAACAAAGGATCTCAAGATGACGACGGCCATAGATCACGTGATACGAAGGAGGGGGAAAGGAATAAAAAAGAACGAAAAAAGCAACAGTGGACATGGGAAGAACACTAGTTGCCAGAAAGAACAAATTCGTTTGCAATTTAAAGTTCTCTCTTTGTGTTTTTCGTTCATTCTTTTGTTAAAGGGAAGTGTTCTTATAGAGACAGAGCGTTCTTGTTTTTTTTTTTTTTTAAATATTTTGTTTAATGAAATATTTTATGATCGTTGTATTAAATTATTATTATTTTTTTCAATTGCTACTATTAGTTCACATTCTCCCTATATATATCTTGTTCAAATTTTCAATCGTTCATGACTTTTATTCATCCACTCGAGTTCAAATACAATTTTTGAAAATTGCAGTGGATGACACTGGATGTTAATACAGTTTTTTTTTTCAAACATTAATTAATTCATTAAATTTAATTAATTATTGCCACTTAATATTGTGATTTTGTCATACGTATATACATATTTATATTAATTGTAATTATTTAATAAAAAGTAACTAAAATAAAATTTTTCTTTGTTGATCTAAGTAGGAATTGACTTAAAAACTTTTTTTTTTTTATATTACTTGTTTTACTACCGAGAAATGAACTTATTAACGGCGATTATAAATAAATAAACAACTCAACTCACCTTGATTGCAGAACAGGCCACCCCAACCTTCATCGCAATTGCATTGCCATGGTTCATTGCAAGTGCCATGGAAGCACCCAGGATACCTGATGCACTGGTTGCAATGAGTACCTTGCCATCAAGACGACATCTGCGATAATAATGAAGAAAATTAAATTAAAACCCAAATTTCAACACTAGAATATAAAAAAAAATCACAAAGTGGATTTTTAACAATGAATTTAATCATTTGAGAATTTTTTTATTGTGATTAATAAATTGCATTGTCAAAACAAGACTCGATAACCAGGACCGGATTTAGATGAAAATAGGAACTAGGTTATTCCATTTATGAAGCCCTTTCACCTCCGTTTTTAAGTTTGCAATCAAATATTTCATAGCAACATTGCATATCAATATTTGCCATAGCAATCGGTGAACGTACGAACTATACTTCGGTGCAATCTAGTCTATACAAACGAACAGACCCAATAAGCCGAACGCGTTGATCTTAACCGATGCATTTTTATGTTTGTTTATGAGTCATATGTGTAGAATGTCTCCTTATTTTCGATTCAGTGTTTTAGTGTTTTTAGAATAGTGTCTTTCTAAATTGCTAGCAATTTGAATGTAGGCCCTGCTTGATCTTGAGGCTCTAGGCTGAAGCCTAGTTAGCCTATACTGAAATCCGGCCCTGTCGACAACACTCAATACTGTATGGAAAAAACATCTATTTTTCTTTACGTCTATGGGAAGGATGGTGCTAGGGGAAAACGAAAGAGGAAAAAGCAGTTAGTTCTTCAGACTAACCGCGTTTATCCCCTCTAGCTTCTGTGCACTCCTGATAAGATAAAAAACAAAACAAAAAACCCTAGAATTTTTCAAGGAATTTCCAAAAGGCGAGATAGGTAATAGCTTTAGGACCCCCTCATAGGTTCGGGATAGATAGCGCAACAGAACTGAAGAAATTTTTGCCGATGGGTGTGGCAACACTCCAAATCCCCCCACCCCCTTTTTTCCCCTTACCCAAACAGTTTTTAGAAAATGTAAATAAATCTTAGGGTTAAAAGGATGTAAACAAATCCAAGTGATTGTATCTTCCATTAAATAAATCCAAGTGATTTAAGAAAAAAAAAGGTTACTTACTTGCACTCATTGGGTTGATCACAAAATCCATGGTCCTCATGACAACCAGGTAGGCACACCGCTGAAAAACAAAAAAAAAGAAGACATAAGATTGTGGTGTCTTGAGTAGACTACACAGATAATTGATACCCCTGAGGGAGTTAGGGGGCTGATTAGAAAAAGACCATCAAGAGTAAAAAGTATGGTAATGGTTTTCGGGGTCAAGATATACTGGCTAATTGATCCCTCTTGCTTAAAATGGGCATTAACATTTGATGATAGTGGAAAGGTATCTTTAGTAAAAAATAACATGTTTCTCGGTTATGTTTACCTTTTATAAATGTTTCCCATGCACTACGTAAATTACAAAATAATTGACCTCTTCTATCTAAACATGAAGAAGAAGTACTAGTTAACTAATTTCTTAATTTGAATAAGTCGTTAAAAATTTTAAGTTTTAATTAAATGTGTGTTTTGTTATTAATTGAAATAATTCATTTATAAAGTATATCTTTTTATGTCCTTTTTTTTCTTAATGGACTGGCATAAAAGAAACTAAAAGTATCTTGATGAACTATGTCCTTTTTTTTTTTTTTTTTTTATTCTTAATGGACTAGCATAAAAAAAACTAGAAGCATCTTGATGGCCAATGTCCTTTTTTTTTACTTTATAGACTGGCATAAAAAAAACTACAAGTATCTTGATGGACAACGAATCAATGTCAGATAAAGAGTTTATCTTAAGACACCTCTTCAAGATGTCAAGTCAATAATCTGTTTCCCAAACCCGACTGATTCATATGTCTCACTTCACCATTTTTTTCCCTTCTACTTTTTCGAATGTTACCATCTGTATGTGATGGGGGAATGAGGGGTGCGTGCGTGCTTCCATCTACAACATCCCTTCCTATCCAGAAGATTAAAGAATTTTAGCATCTTCAAGAACTTTTTTCCCATAAGACGTTCGATAAGAAGGGAAGCAAAAAGACTTCTCACGAGAATGGAAACCCACCACTTCCTGAAGAGTTTGTTTCCCATCATAGGCAGGCACACACAGGCTATTTAGATCCATCCTTCCCCCGACGTACACAAGATGCTGCTGTGCTGTCTGCCTGTAGTACTTCCTCTTGGGGAGGAGGGGGGTACCTCTGAAGGGGGGTACCTTTAAGGAGGTGGGTGAGTTCTGCATCAAACTTCCTTTTCCATTTTTTTTTTTTTTGCCCTCCTCCCTTATATGCAATTTTTTTATTTTATTTTATTTGATCTTCGCTTCCGATACCTTCCCCTCTAAGGATAAGGGTTTCGACTTGGAAGACGACTTGGTAGGGTCCAATCCATTGTTCGGGGTTGGACCAGATGGAAGTAGAAGACTGCGCATGTTGCCTCCACACCCTACTCTAGCAGGGACGACGGCGTGATTTTTTATTTTTATTTTTCTTCCACTCCGCTTTTTGTTATTAGTTTTCTCCCCGCACCAGCGAGAGAAGAAACCGCCAGCTGGTAGACATTGTCAATGGCCGTTGCCAGCTGCTCTGTTTTTCAGGGATGGTTCTTTTTAGAAAAGGGGCAGTTGTTGCAAGTAACAGCAGCCGGTGTTTCTTTGCCCAGACGCCATCTTTACCCCCTTCCACCCAACCCACGATGGCAATAAACAATTATCCCATAAGCAAACATATTAACATACTCATTAGTGATATCAGTTTTAAACATGAAGTTTTTTTTTGTATATCAACATCACTGTCATAGGTATTTTAACCAACCCAATTCACAAACACACAAGATTGGGACTTTATGACTGTAACAGAATAATGCTCCTCAATGAAGACTTATATGCGTATTAAGATTATTAATCAATTCCTTCTATTAGCTCCCACTCTCCCTGTATATATCTTGTTCAAATTTGCAATCGTTCATGAAATACTTTTTACTTATCCACTCAAGTTCAAATACATTTTTCATTTTAAACTTGTAGTGGATGACACTGATGTCAATACAGTTTTTCAAATATTAATTCATTAATTAAATGTTTAATTAATTAATTTTAGTTTTTTTTTAGATTTAACTTGCATATATCTATCAATAGATGGCGCCAGATAAACTTAAAAAAAATGAGTGAAAATTATTTATAAAGGACTTTCTGCAATAGAGTGAAAAAAAAAAAAAGTAGGAATTGACTTAAATTTTTTTTTTTATATTACTTGTTTCTTTGTATATCAACATCACTGTCATAGGCATTTTAACCAACCCAATTCACGCGCATACACAAAGCGTATAGTTGGATTTTAATAACTGTGACTCCATGATGTAACGGAATAGTGTTCCTCGTTGTAGACATATATACGTATTAAAGTTATTTTTTTCCTTTAAACCTCACTACTAATTGACTATTTAAAAGAATATTGGAAAAGGGATAATTACCTATTGTGCAATATTCTCCTTTCCATCCTCTATGACAAACTTTGTCACCAGTTGGACTGCATGTGTAGTGCCCGAATTTGTCATTTCTGGGCCTGCACAACTTCTCGCAATTTTCACCATAGTAGTTATCCAAGCAGCGCACTCTAATGGCGTAAGAAAAGGCAGTGTGGTTGGTCTTGTGGATATCCTGGGTCCAGTACTGGCTCACATCCAGCCAACGTTGAGTAGCCAGACGAGTGATCAGTTTACGAGCAGGTCCTGAAAGAATTGAAAGAAGACAGTTTAGCAAAGCACATTAAGATAAGAAAACCCAGTTTATCAATGAATGAGTAAACAATTATTCATTTTTTTTTTTTCAATTCCTACTATTAGCTCACACTCTTCCTATATATATATCTTGTTTAAACTTTCAATCCTTAATCAAATACTTTTTTTATTCATCCACTCAAGTTCAAATACATTTTTTTTTTAACTTGTAGCGGATGACACTGGATGTTAATACAGTTTTTCCAAATATTAATTCATTAATTAATTTTAGATTTAAGTTGCATGTATCTAATAATAGATGGCACCAGATGTAAGAGGAAAATTTCAACTTTATTTATAAAGGACTTCTCTGCAATATAGTGGGAAAAAAAAAGGAATTGATTTTAATTTTTTTTTTATATATTACTTGTTACTTCAATGAAGTTGCTAAAATCACCAGGTCATTAACTGGGTCAGAGGACCATCACAGACGATTCTGTAATTCCCCCCCTTTTTTTTTTTTGGCAATCCCTGGTCTACTAAAAGGGCCCGATCACGTTCGACTAAGATACAGAGTTCGCGTGAGCTTTCGTTACGCTTCAAGAAACGTGGGGCCCAAAGGTCATAAAATAATAGTCGTTGGCCTCCCCCTCATGTTTTATAGCCGATGCCCCTTACTTTCTTCATGAGTAGCTAGGAGTAGCACACCTCCCGAGCTGCTTAATTGCCAGTCTTAGCATTAAGAAAGGAACTACGGAGCTGAGCACACGCAATGTCCCTTATTACCAGAGCTGCATAAGAGTCATTTCATTTGTGCCTGTTAAATATTGGCAGCAGCAGCAGAAACCCTTTTTTTAAACGAGGGAGAAAAACTTAAAGAGATATATTCACGTGGAAGAACTATATTGTTGTTTTTATGCGCAATTAAATTTTTATGCCAAGCAGAAAAGAAAAAAAAAGATAGCCAATCAGAATATGAGATTTAAGAATTACGAAAATTACATGGAGGTAATGGATCAATCATAAATTTCCAAGTACAACACACTATTAGATTCCTAACAAAAGAAACAAAATCGACAAAAAAAAAAAAAAACCTTTTAATACACAGGAAAAATATATATATGTATATGAGAAAGAACTTTATTATTTTCAAACACATAAATAGATTTTATATGAAATTCAAAAGAAACATAAAATATGAAATCGATTAATGTTTCGAAAGCATTCAGTATTTTCAATCATTCTATTTGTTAGTTTTCAAAATGATTAAAAATAAATTGTACTCTTCTAGATGGACAAAAATTGAGTTTCGTAACTGGTTAATGTGGACGAACTAATGTTTTAGCTATCTTGTTAAGTAATCCAATGCCGGAAAGATTTTAAAACATGCTTTGACATCTATCTTTTTTCTTCTTTTAATCAAAACAAGCCTCGTGGGTGGAATTCGGCCAAAGTCTTCCGCAAAGACGACCCTCACCTTGCGCACCTGCGAAGGAGTCAAAGTGTGATCCACGACCTCCATCTCTGCTCACCGACGAGGTGCACCGAGGTAAGAAGAAGAAGAAGAAAATGTGTCACGGGTTCGTTACATAGCAGTGGTCGATGCACTTTTTTAATTGCATCACCAACAATCCGCTTCCAATTACCGGACGGAGGGAAAAAAAAAACCGGCACATTTTTTTACCTTGACCTCTTTCGCATTTTTACCCACGCTGTCATTCATTCCTAAAGGAGAAAAATATTCCACAATGCAGATAAGGCATCGTTTGGACTGGTTCTGTTTTCTTTTAACGTGATTGTGTGTATTTCAATGTCTAAACTTGTATTGTAAGAAGGTTTGTAAAAAGTTCAAAAGAAAAGAGTTATTATGTGTGCAAGATAAAGTAATTTGCAACAGCTATTTTTAACTCTTCACTTTACAAACTTTTTAGAGATACTGACATTCTAAAATTTGTACAGTCTTCAAATATTTCGCATACGGTACATATATTGAATATATGGTAAATAAATACGTATATTCCTTATAAGATACCTAAATGACCAGTATTAAGATATGCATCTGAAACATAGTCGCGAACAGCAAGAGAAGAGAAAATGTTGGCAATTTTAGTATTTGCTTATTTGAATTTCCAAAAACAGATCCCGCAAATCGTGGATAGGTTAACACATTGTAATGCTACAAATAGGTTTTATTTATTATTCCATCTCTAGGTTTTACATACCATGTTCTATTAAAAACTTAATTATCTTTGGTATTTTATTCTAATTCTGGATTTGTATATTTTAGAATTTGTTTATTCGAATTTCCAAAACAGATGATCCCGCAAAATCATCTTGCGTATTTCAGAATTTGTTTATTTGAATTTCCAAAACAGATGCGCGATTTACGACACAGATTCATCCACTTATTTATTTCGATATTCGAACTCTACCGAGTGAAAAAAAAGAACAACAAACTAAACGTGCATTGTTTTTCTTTTCGGGCTGCAGCGACGGTTGTGGTTTTCTAAGATTAGATTCACCTTCGCTGCTGTCACAGAGGGATGCGTTTGCGCATCACGTGCTTACGGCACAATTAGTTAGAGAGATGATCGTGAAGCGTGGTATGACGCAACGGCGCGACAGATGTAGGCGAAAAAGTAGGTCTAGAGGATGTCGACCCCCTTCCTTTTTTTTTTTTTTTCTTGCCTCCCCCACCCCATGGGAAAGTTCTCTCTCTTTCTCAGACGATTTCTCTCTTCGGAAACCGTCATTCACTGTTTTTTTATGCGTTTCATTTTTTTTTCTTTTTTAAGCGCGCGTGTGTGACTATTTTTTTTGTATCCGAAGAAACTGCGTTTTCTGACGATTGTAACTTTTAACCTTAACTGTACTCGATAGAGTTTATTGATATACATAATTGAATCTTTTTTTTTTTTTATTTATAATTCTTTGATATTTTTGAATAAGTAACTAATCATATTATTATCATCACATCTATTATATCAATCAGCATATTTTTAAATTCCTACTATTAGTTCACTACTATTATTAGTGTAATCTTTTATTATAAAGTTGTAATTTAGACTATAGTGATTGAATAATATCTTCTTCTTTTTAATGTTTTTCAATTCCTACTGTTAGTTCACACTCTTCTTATATATATTCATATATTTTATTCAAATTTTCAATCGTTCATAAAACACTTTTTATTCATCCGCCCAAGTTCAAATGCATTTTTTTTTATCTTGTAGTGGAGGACACTGGATGTTAAGACAGTTTTTCAAATATTCCTTCATTCATTAAATTTAATTCATTAATTTTAATTCATTAATTTTAGTTTTTTTTTTTTTTTTTTTTAGATTGTATTTACCAATAGATGGTGCCAGATAAAGTTAAAAAAAAAAAAAAAAAAAAGTGAATGAAAATTATTTATAAAGGACTTTCTGCAATAGAGTGAAAAAAAGTAGGAAATGACTTTTAAATTTTTTTTATATTACTTGTTCATTTCAAATTGTGCACCAGGTGAGCATTATTCATTTTATGGCGGCAACTCTTGTCCAAGAAAGATTAGACCACTATATGAAAAAAAAAAAAAAAAACCCTATCTCTCCAACGCTTTTCAGGGTTGAAGAGTGTCAAATATCGCACTTTAAAAAGCCAACCCAGAAAGATTTAAAAACGAAGACATTCCAAAGAACGCGGTCCATTTAAGTAAACTTAATCTCACCCAAATACTGTTTTTTTCCAAGAAGTCATCCATCTTAGGAACAGACACAAGGTCCTTGTTTCAACGTCCCCACAATAGACCCGATCACTAACAATACAACAACAAGAAGAAAAAAGGCAAAGGGTAAACTCAAACTCCTTCTGTTGAATGGACAGGGGAGGGTACTACAATCTTTTCTTCGTCGTTTCACCCCAGAACATGGCAGATGGTCAAGATTTTGGAAGTTTAACTTTCCCACGGATTTCGGTATCAGGGGTAATGATGGAGGAGTGGGGGGAAGGATAGGCAAAGGCCGATAAGCACCGGCGACTTTCAACGTCTTCCAGATGATGGAATACGAAAGCTTCTGTAAACCACTGACCGCAAAAGAAAAAAGATTGAGGTTTTGTGAAGGCCATTACAGAAATTAACTGTCAGTCAAGAATTAGGATACAAATACCAAAGATAATTAGGTTTTTAAAAGAACATGGTATGTAAAAACTAGAGATGGAATAATAATTAAAACCGATTTGTGTCATTTCAATGTGTTAACATATCGACGATTTTCATTCATTGAATCACCATCCAATCAGTTGTTGTATTTGTTTATCGTTGTACATTACAGAAAATGAGAATCATGAAATCCTATTCCGTTTATTTGAAATGTGTTCATTTTTCAATTCCTACTATTAGGTTACACTCTCCTTATATATATCTTGTTAAAATTTCTAATCTTTCATAACATACTTCTTATTCATCCACTCAAGTTCAAATACATTTTTTCTTTTAAACTTGTAGTGGATGGCACTGGATGTGAATACAGTTTTTTCAAATATTAATTCATTCATTAATTTTAACTTTTTTTATGTTAAATTTAAAGGTATGAATATTGATAAATATTTTTAAATGACCAGTACTTTGGCAAATATTTAAAAAAACAAATACTAATTTTATAAAGAATTTTTTCAGTTTCGGTTTTTTCTTAACGGTCTAAAGATATTTTGTTAAACTATTTAAATTTAAAAATTTAATTTGGTTTTTAGAATAACAATACATTTAAATCAGAAACGAACCACTCAGACGTCTTTAACTGCTTGTTTTCCATGAAATGAATCTGCCTTTTCAAAAAAAAAAAAATATATTTTACAAGCGAAACGAATTATTCCACAACAACAAATTCCACATCCACATAAAAAAAAAAATAGAGAAACGACGGCTTAATTAGGTAGTTAAAAGGCGCACTCCCTATTATAACATCCTAGCTCTATAACAGCCCAATAAATAACCTTAAAAACATCATCGTAGGGGCAAAAAAAAAAAGGCCGTGGGGGTAAGTCACAATTAACTTACTGGAAAAAAAAAAATCGAGGTAGCCAAAAAAAAAAATTCTTCCAAGAAAAACACCGTCAATGTAAAACACGTAAAAAAATAAAAATAAAATAAAAAAAAATTGAAGGTGAAGAAGTGGAAGAAAAAAAAAAAAAAAAAAAAAGAAGAAAGGTATTTTGGCAGTTCCTTTTTCACTACCCCCTCCGTTGAGCGTTTGATGAATGAGATCAGCACCAGTAGCAAGTGCCGGCCCTCATTAGAAGGAGCTCCCGTTTTTGCAACCCCCTAAAGTGGTTAGGGGGTCATTTCATGTAATGGACACCTGCTGTAAGAGCGGCTACTGTTCGATTTTCGAAAAAGGATTGGGTTGTAAGAGCTACTTTAAGAGTCATACATTGATGTACATCATCATAAAAACATACTTTATACGCCGACTAAACGACTTCGTGTGTAAGAGTATACAATATAATACAATACGCTGATGGCCAACTGGCTCTGGCCGTTGGTACCGAAGGCTTAAAGTTCGAATCCTGGCGGTTGTATGGATGTTTGTTGGTTGTTCGGAATCCACGTTAAACTATAGGTCCCGGTCTGTTTAGCGTAAAATTTGCACAAAAATGACTGTAGAGCGACAAACCAAACCAATCAAATAATATGATTTCCAAAAAAGGGAAAAAAAAAAAAAATCAACGACAAACTCAAAGAAAAATTTTTTTTTTTTTTTCCTTAGAAATTTTGAAACCTGAAAATATTTAAGCAGTCTAAATATCAAAACATATATCCTGACATTTAGTATCCGTTCGTTTTTGTATAAATTATTATGATGATTGACATTGACAATGAGACTGAATTTTATCAAATTAAATTAAAGTATGTATTCCGCTTTGCCTTTGTGATATTTAATAACATTTAAAGAAAATTGAACCCCTTTCAAAGTTAACAATGGCTTTAATTAAGTGAACAATACGCTTCAAAAAACCTTGTTATCACATCTTTATTGCAGAACTGTTTTTTTATTATTATTTTTTTTTTATTTTTTTTTTTTCTCCGCTATCATTTCAGATGTTCTGCATCTCACGGTTCCATTTTATGCCCCAAGTTTATGTTCCTAAGACACCCCATGATAAAAGAAGCAACCGAGTAACTGTAACTGTAAACAAGAACGCAATCAATTTGGCTACTGTTGATAATAAGTGCCCAGTACTTCCAATTTTTTTTATCATCTCATTCTCGGGAGCCAACCCCCTACCCACCCCCAAGTCGTTTATGAAAGGAGCACTTTTCTTAGCTCTCTAAAAACTTGCACAGAGCGCGAGGAATACACCTGACGCTTTAGGGTTGCAGCAAAACGAGAGATATGTTAAATTCTTTCACGAAGAATGCCAAGTGGAAAAAAAAAAAAAAAAAAAAATGATCATCAAAAAGTGTTACAAAATTGGTAATTATTTTTAATGAGTCCATTTAAAGAATTCAATGAATAGTTAATAACCTTTCAATCGAATATTTATTTTTTTTTTTTTCGTTTCAAGTATAATATATTTCTATTTTTAAATTGTATTATTATGACACGTATATTATTATTAAGACACGTATTTATGAACACTTTCCAAATGAATCTGCAAATTCGGCAGGTACGTTTCAAAATGAAGGATAAAGAAGTTAAAAGTGAAAAAAAAAAAATGATTATTATAATATAATTTTTAATTAATAATATAATTTTTCCAGTTTCAAAACATCAAAATATTATCAAATACATCCAAACTGAAATGCTATTACTACTTTTCACATTTTACATCGTCTTAATTCTGAGACCCTATTGAAATGTAACAAGATTTTAAAGTCGTATTGTTTTAAATAATCCATAAAAAGGTAATGATTTTTCATTGATGAATAAGTTTCACTCTTTAAAAAAAAGTCCAGACGAAGATATCACTCACGAATTCTCGACTTCATAAATCTTGACACTATTTAATGATTTTACAAAAGAATCCAACAAAAGCGTAAACAAACAATACATATTCCTACACATCAACAACAGTTGCAATCAAAAACCGGTGTAATTAAAATTTTTAATAAAAAAACAAAAACAAACAATACATATTCCTAAAAAACCACAACAGTTGCAACCAAGAAATCTAAATAGCAATTAAAATATTCAATAAAAAAACAACAATACATATTCCTACACATCAACAGTTGCAATACGAAATCTACGTAATTAAAATTTTTAATGAAGCAAAAACACCCCAGAAAGGTGCTGCCTTGCCAAGTGTAGCAAACCCGCCGAGATTGAATGCGTAGTATCAGCAGCCTACCCACACCCCGACTCTGAGGTTCTGTTTTTCCTTAAAGGAAGGGGGGTGCAGGGGGCGGGTATATGAGGCCAGTACTTATCGTAAGGATGGATCAGAAACAGGCTTTTTAGCCCGCGGCTGCGTTCCCACACTAGACTCGCACCACGTCTCTTCGGGGTACCCTCTCCACAGCTTGCCTACTTCGCATCGCAGCTACCGTCTGCCCCGCGAGCAGGAGGGGGCAAGCACAAATTGCGGAATCTTCCAACAAAGAGATAAATCTCTCACTTTTAAGATAATGGATTGGTTTTTTTGTGTTGCAATTGTTATGACTACGGGGTATTTTAATTATTTTCATTAAATTAATATAAAGTGAAGCATTTATCATGACTATGGGGTACTTTAATTAATTATTTTCATTATATTAATACAAAGTGAAGCATCTATTATGACTACGGGATACTTTAATTATTTTCATTAAATTAATATAAAGTGAACTAGATGTAATCATTACATAACAAAAATGAAAAAGTTTACGTTAAAGTTAGTTAACTAGTTAAAATTAATTATCACTAGTTAAAGTGAACTAGATGTCAATCAGTAATAATGCATTTTTTTTTATTCATATAAGATATATTTTGAGGTACCGAAAATATTTTATTTCATTGAGTTCAACAGAAGACCTAGTTTATTCGTTACTACACCACATACCATCGCATCATTGTACCCAGAGCTGCGCTGCCTTTTACAGTTTTGGAATGGTGTGGGTGAGAAGTCTGATTGAGCTCTGTAGCGCTTTACTGTCCTATGACTTAAAGTGGATTCGAACCACTACAAGCATCGCACACCAAGACTCGAACCCGAAACCTGTGGTGCCGAGCGCCCTCGGCCATCAGTCCCTATTACGTACATATAAATAAATACATAATAACTCAATGCAATTCCTATCAAGTCTCCGCACCGAAATCAAAACACGGGTCTGCCAAGCGGAAGGGAATACGCCCGATATTTACAAACATTTCAATTTGCACGCACTCCCCGGCAGAATGAATGGAAGAAGAAAGGGAGGGAAGATCTTGCGAGGGGTAAGGTGTAGGGAGGAAGAAGAAGCCGTCGCGCTTTTCACGGACCACAAAACACGATTTCGGCCCCGAGTAGACGTTTCCCCCTGTCCCCCTCCCTTCCCCTCCCCCTTTCCCGTTCCCACGCCACGAGCTTGCAAGAAGCGCTATTCTTTTTTTTCTTACCTCCGTCGTCTGTTGTTTCTCTCTCTTTTTTTCTTTTCGTGTTTTCTTTTCCTACAGGGGCCCCCCGACACCTAGGCGCATGCGCACGGGACATTGCTCTTTATCGAGCACAGAGATATATAGTACCTCTCGTAATAAGAATGGACAATAAAAAACATTCATAAAGAAATAAATAGGTGGATGTTTTCTCTGAGGTAGCTTAATAAACTTAATAACCCTGCGGCGCAATTTTTTAAAGCGCGAATAAATTTTCGATTGAAAACAAAAACAAAACAAAATAAATAAAAACTTATTTGGTATTTTCAACCAGGGCCTGCATTCAAATTGTTAGCAAAATTAGAATGACACTATTCTAAAAAAGTAAATACACTAAATCGAAAATAAGGAGAAATTCTACACAATCTGACTCATAAACGAACATAAAAATGTATGGGTTAAGATCAACGCGTTCGGCTCATTGGGTCTGTTCGCTTGTATATAAATAAGTGCCCTCGACTTTTTTTATTATTTATTATCCGTGCCATATTTTTTATAAAGATTAAAACCCATCACAACATGTTTCATTTAGCATATTGATATATATCACAGTAATGATGCATTTTATTATCTCTCATGTAATTTACAAACTTAAAATGGGAAGTGAAAGGGCCTCACAAGTGGAAGAGCCTAGGGCCACTTTTCATCTAAATCCGGCCTAGCCTGAAGCGCAATTTTTTAAAGCGAATAAATTTCCCATTGAAAACAAAATAAAAACAAAACTTTTTCGTATTTACAACAATAAGTAATTTAATTAAATTTCTTTTTAGTACTGGTTTAAGAAAATGCGAGATAAGAATAAATTCAACATCATTTAAAAAAAAAAAAAGTCTTACCAGGTGTTGAGTTGGGTTCACCTTCGTGCCATGCTTCCACAATGAGCGAAAAAGTTCCCTGAAATAAACAAGACAGTTTATTTAAACATCTGCTCATAATCAAGGTAATCAAGTTCAATTCGTTTAACGGAATAAATAAGTAAGAAAAGTGGCATAATTTCATCAACAATCACTGATTACATTCATTTTTTCATAGGCAAATTATTAAATATTATTATTATTAAATTCCTACTATTAGTTCACACTCTCCCTATATATATCTTGTTCACATTTTCAATCGTTCATGAAATACTTTTATTCATCCACTCAAGTTCAAATACATTTTTTTTATACTTGTAGCGGATGACACTGGATGTTAATATAGTTTTTCAAATATTAATTCAGTAATTAAATTTAATTAATTAATTTTAGTCTTTTAAGTTGCTTGTATCTAATAATAGATGGAGGGGATGTAAGAGGAATATTTCAACTTTATTTATAAAGGACTTTTCTGCAATAGAGTGAAAAAAAGGAAGAATTGACTTAAATTTTTTTTATATTATATTAGTTATTATTATTTTTTTGATGTTACTTGTTTTACTTGCAGTTTTAAATAAAGGCAAACTAAAATCAACTTACCACCCACGAGAAGTCGAAACTGAAAACGATTGGGTTGGTAAATCCAGTTTCAGGATCATTGATGGTGTCCAGTTGTACAGAATTATTTCCTAGTACTGGAGTGAGTACCTCGCCGTAGGTACACGGTGGATTAGGATCGATTGTCGTTTGATAGTGCTTCAGGCACACTCGGAATCGAGTCCGGCAAGTTCCGGAACACATCCCGGATGGTGACCGGACTCCACGACAACATGTGCCATCGGCATCTCTTCCGAATTCATTGACAAAGTTATCCAGTCTTATTTCAAACATACCTGAGCATTCCGCCTGCAATAATATGAACAGATTATCGCACACATTTTCATAATAACATTTCACAAACACACATTAACTATACAAAGCTATAACTTGTAGTAACTATAACTTAACGCTTAACAATTAACTATACAAAGCTATAACTTGATAAGAAGTGTTGAACAATTATCTTGTAACAAACATACATACCATCCACTATTTTCTTAGTATATTTCGACTTTTTTTTTTTTTCTTTTTCAATTCCTACTATTAGTTCCCACTCTCCTATATATATCTTGTTCAAGTTTTCAATCGTCCATAAAATACTTTTTATTCATCCACTCCACTTCTAATACATTTTTTTCAACTTGTTGCGGATGACACTGGATGTTAATACAGTTTTTTCAAATAGTAATTCAGTAATTAAATTTAATTAATTTTTGCCACTTAATAGTGTGATTCTGTCTATATATACATATTTATATGAATTGTAATTATTTAATAAAAAGTAACTAAAATAACATTTTTCTTTGTGGACCTAAGTAGGAATTGACTAAATATTTTTTTTATATTACTTGTTTTAACAAATAAATTAATTAAAGCATTCACCCAATCATTTATATCAATAGAGTAGTATCATTAGGTTTTAAAAAGTTAAATAAAAAAAAAGTTAAGTTTAAAATAAGTTAAATAAATAAGATAGAATGTCAAAAAACAGCTAATATTTTACTGCTACTGTTATTAAGTTTCAAAATTAGTAAAATAAAAATGTAACGTAATGTAAAAATAAGTTGAATAAATACGATAGAATGTCATAAAACAGTTAATATTTCTTTGCTACGGTTATTAAGTTACGTTAATGCACATTCGGAATTGTATTATTGTAAGCTGTGTAAAAATAAATTAATAGAATGTGAAAAAACAGTTAATATTTTACTGCTACTATTATCATGCTACGTGAATGCACATTACGTAGCTGTTTTATTGTAATCTGCAAAAATAAGTCAAATAAATACGATATAATGTCAAAAACAGTTAATATTCCATTGCTACAGTTATTAAGTTTAAAAATATCGAACTTTTCACAAGACCTATCAAAACATTCCAAAATTCGAATTTTAATTTTCAATGATATCTTTACGTTACAATTTTGGAGCAGAGTTTACGTGCAGCTGTCACTTTAGCGATACCTTTCACAATTTTTTAAGAAAGCGATCTCAGCAAAGATGAGAAGCAGAAATGTTGGGATAAATGTCATGGCGAGCAGAATAAAATATTCACTTAAATTTCAGCAAGATCTCCACCAAACACAATGGCTTTTACACAATATCGAACATCTACGCTTACGTTCGCGATCGTAAAAATCGCATGCCGTGTTTTTGAATACAATCCCATGTCTTATATCACACAACTTCCAGGCTTCGCAGGGGTATTTAACTTGTCAGACTTCCGAACGCGGGCGAAATTTATGTCACAAATTCAGCGACATATACAATGAATGGACCGTTAAAATCCACACAAAATTTCAGTATCCGAACATTGGCCGATGAAGTTTGGAAATTCGTAATTATTAAATCCAAAACTTGAGTCGTTGTGGCCATATAACACTAAGAAATGGAATACTATAAGTCAATTTGAAGACCAGAAAGGAAAAATAATTATTAAATCCAAAACGAGCCATTGTGGCCATATAACAACACTAAGAAACTGAATACTATAAGTCAGTTTGAAAGACCAAATAATTATTAAATCCAAAACTTGAGTCATTGTGGTCATATAACGCTAAGAAATGGAATACTATCAGTCAATTTGACAGACCAGAAAATAAAGCTTCCTATTTTCTCATGATACGCTACTACATTATTTAATAAAATAATTAACATGAAAAAAAAATACTTAAATTCGATATTACTTATAAAAATAATGCATGTTTCACAAGGTTGAATGAATAGATTTAATGAGATAAATTTTTACTCGTATAGAATAGTGGAATATTTTATTGGTAAACAGTAGCACCCATTTTTTAAATGACATAACATTCCCTTACTCAGTTGCGATAAAAGTTATTTTAATCTTGTACTTAGGATAAAGAAATTTTAATGCAAACCCTTAAAAATTAATATAATTTTTAATTTTGTGCACTGTATTCAATAAATTGTTAGACATTTAATGTTAGAAAAATCTTCTCTGATTACTAAAAGTGTCATTTAATATCAAAGTAATATAAATCCTTCAAAAAATTAATATAAATAATATTATAATTTTTTTTTTACTTTGCACTCCATATTCAATGAACTGTTAGACATTTAATGTTAGAAATCTTATCTGATTACTAAAAGTGTCATTTAATATCAAGCTAACGAAATGAAGTACACGAAAACCCCGCCAGATGGCAGGAGTGTCGTGTTGAAGTGACAAACTTGGAAAAGATAATTATATTATTATTACTATTCCATTTTTGCAATGACTGGTCATCTTTGCATTTTTTGAACATTTATTCTTTTGTATTTTTTTTCCTTGTTATTATTGCTGTTTTTATTCTACTTGTACTTGCCTTGCCGTTGGAAATAAATAAATAAAATAAAATAAAAAAACTATTCCATTTTTTAATGTTTTTCTTTAAATTGTGAAATATGTTTTTATTGAAATTACACTTAAGACACACGTCTTTTAAAAGCAGTTAACTACATTAACGTTTAAATGTGTTGTATTATTATTATTATTTTTTTTCTCGCGCGATTCTAATTCTACATTTTGTCGAACTTTTTGCGTTGCATTGCAAGAACATTTTCGTTTGCCTTCCAGAACTCACAATTTTTTTTTTTTTTTTTTTTTTTTTAAAGTTATACTGCTTGTACGAAACGCGATTGCAATTTTAAGCGATGCCCACCGATCGAGGTCCTCTTCAGTTTGAACTTTTAAGTTAAAAGAATAAAAAAATCGCGCCTTATTTTCGCACGACCCGCGGTTCAACTGACCCTGACTGACGAGCGAGCATCTTCCTTCGAACCTTGAACTAGTTGCGAACGTTTTTGTATTCTAATTTGACGTCTCAAGCTCTTTTCAGTGCCAGAGGTAAGTGCACGATCATGCCCCTGTTCGAACACAAGAACTCTTCAAAACACCCGCCGATGGCTTTTTTAGAATTCACTACTTTTGAAAGCGTTTGACTTGAAGGAAAAGCAATATTACATAAACTGTCATGCTAATAACTAGATACACTATAATCTAGATATTTAAGATCTATAATAATAATAATAGCCATAATCTAGATTCTTTAAGATCTATTTTTTTATTCTAAATCTATTTTTAAGTAAATGTCTTCTAATTTTTTTTTAAATAAATATTTTGCACATATAAACTGTTAGGAAACTAGTAAATGTTTTCTGCTAACGAATCAATATATTAAGACTAAACCAAGAATATCGCGTTTTGGATTTTGATACACAGTACATTAAATTTTGAAGATTAAATTAATTTGTGATAAACGCGATTGAATATAGATTTTTAACAAAAAATATAGATACTTCCCATGAATTTATGCCCATCATTATGAACAAATAAAGATTATATAATTAAATCATAAACAAGTAAATACGGAATAAAGATTTTTCGTTAATTTGAACATAAAATGTCCTGTCTTTTGAAGGCTTTTAAAAAACTAAATTAATTTTTGAGTATTCAGATTAAATATCGACTTAGTACGTCAGTTATTTCACATTACTTCTCTCTCTATCTGTATGTGTCATTCTTCAGATGCAGTAAGTATTAACATTAAAAATATGTTTTGACTGTTAGTCTAAACAACACCTACGGAAAAATTAATTATATTCTACACTTTAAATTTAATTTAAACGCATATATACCAATAAAATGTGTCAAAAAAAAATTGATATGTCCTATGAATTCATGTCCATCATTATGAACGAATAAAGATTATGTAATTAAATCATAAATAATAAGATTTAACTATTAAATAAAATTAAATTGAATATAATATTAATACGACAATTAAATATTTTTCGTCAATTTTAACATAAAATGTACCGTCTTTTTTTAAATTTTTGTCATTTGAAGGCTTTAAAAAATAATTTTTAAATATTCATGGCTCGGTCAGTTATTTCGTATTACTTCTTATAATTTTCTCTCTATCTGTCTGTGTATTACATTTTTCTTCACATGCATTCAATATTAACATTAAAAACTGACTAGTTTTTTTGATAAAATTTTTATATTTTATGTTATTTTATATTAAATGTTATATTTTTATATTATGTCATATGATATTTGACTGAATTTTCAATTTTTTTTAGACGAACGACTTTTAAAAAAAACATACGGAAAAATTAACTTTCATAAAAATTTTTATTCTACACTACATTCTTCAAATGTATGAAGTATTAACATTAAAAATATTACTGACTGTTAGTGTAAAAATTAACTTTCATAAAATTTTTATTCTTCACTTTAAATTAAATCTAAACACATATATACCAATAAAATATGCCAAAAAACTAGATAAATCGAACTAACCTGCGAGACGAAAGCCAGTAATATCACTACACACAATGCCAAATTACCAGCACAATGCATGGTAACTGAAGGCATGACCGCTGTAATAAATCAATAGAGTTTACAGCGATCAGTTTCAATATGTGAAGAAGATAAAAATCCACACTTTGACTCACACTCAAATAACAAACATTGCGGTAAATCCAATGGTTCAAAAAAATCTTGTACACAATTTTTCTTTGGGAAAAAACACAGGGCAAGAAAGATAATCCAACAAGAAAAAAACACAAGGGGAAAAAAAATCACAAAACCATATGCGGGCCCGTTGTGTGATCACCGCACGCTTTTTTCTCTTCTCCCGATGTAAACTCGTGAAAGAAGAAAACTTGACTAGTATCCAAAACGACGATGCTACCTCGACCGCTCTCTGGCTGATTCTGATTTCCACACACAGAGCTTTAGGCACATAGACTAGTCGAACACATAATGAGACGGAGCGCTGCTACCCCATTGGCTGGAGCCGCCGGGACACTCCATTGGCTGAGAGCTTTTGGTTATTTCCGTTCTCAACGCAGCAGATAACATACAATGCTCTCTGCCCCCCTACCCCACCTCTTTACCCCTGTTCGAATTTTACTCGCAAAATTTTGTGTTGTATGCGAGCATTTGATTTTATTATTTATTTATTATTTTATTTTTCGTGTATTTTTATTTTATTTTGAGTATTTTTTTTCCGGGGTTTTTCTCAGATTTTGTTGGGGGGGAGGGGGTAGGGGAATGATGACTTTTAAAGTTTTTATTTTATTTTTACATCTTTCTGTGTATAGTGTTTGTGTGGATGGATGCCCCCCCTTTTTCGAATTTTGGGATTTTTTTTCCCGGGGGGGGGGTTCTTCCAAGATTTTGTTGGGGGCAGGGGGAAGGGAATGATGACGATTAAGTTTTTATTTTTATTTTATTTTACAATCTCTCTGTATAGTGTTTGTATGGATGGATTCAATCCCCCTTTTCGAATTTTGGGATGGATGAGAATTAAGGAGGTGGGGGGGGAATAAAGGAGATTTGGAGGATGGGGGGTAGGGTCTGAAGAAAATTTCTAGACGACGGGAAATCCTGTAGAGAAAGGTTAGGGTCCTCGATATATGTGAAAATGTCTCGGAACGAAAATATCGGACGGGATGTTATGGAAATAGATTGGAAAAGGTTTTTTTTTTGGGGGAAGGTACAGGAAAATTTATGAATGGGGAGATATCCTTATTACTCGTACAATATTTATGTTTCCCTTTTTGCAGAAATGTTATTAAACCATTATAATTGCAAAAAAATGTTTTTAAATACTTTTTTTTTTTTTGATACCTAATTTTTTAATATATAATATTGATATAATTGATAATTGATACAATAATAATTATAATATAAGATATATAATAATTATAATTATTAATATTGATAGATTGAAATAATATATGATATAATTTTTTTTTTACAGCTTAAAATAATGTAAGCTGATTTAATATTAAAATTAAAAATGTTTATTCTAATATTAATTTTAAAATTGTAAATGTTTGCGAAGAGTTTAAAATTTTTGAAGAGATATTTAAGAATACATTTTTGTCGTGATATGTAAGGAAAACAAATAATAAAATTAAAAAAAAAAAAAATTATTAAGAGACATTGAGTTAAATTTTTAAAATTTTTAAAGATATTTAATAAAAATTTAGAAGCTAAAATCAATGTATATTTATTGTTGGTTTAACATCAATTTTTATAAGACAATAGGAAAGTTATTCCTAAAATAAATTTTGCAAAATGTACGTATATAAATTAAAACTTTGCGTAAATGCCTATTAACAATATCATTTTAGTATGGTATAGAATAGTATGGTATAGAATGAATTAAAAAATCCCTTTTATTAAATCATAAGCATAGTTTTTTTTTCTACCAGTATACAAATTCATAAAGAAAGAAAAAAAAAAAAGCACGTTTATTAGAATGACTTTGATGCATGGCGGTGAAAAAACAATGAGTTTCCGCATGAAAAGGACGCTAGGGGCAGCAGCTGAAAGCGTCACACCTGCGCGTGGCGATTTCCAAATATGGACTGGAGTACTATCATCACGTGACCGCAGATGTCTTGAATGAAGTGCTCGCTCGCCTCAATCTGTAACGAGTTTTAATGGAACCTTTTTTTTTTTTTTTTTACTTTTCTTTTTATTTCTCCCTCTAATAATTTTCGTTTGCCTCAAGATTTTTTTTTTTTCTAAGAAAATGTTGTTGTTTTTTATTATTATCCATTTTTTTTTTTTTTTTGTGGAAAGGATGCGTTTTAAATGAATTGATATCACATCAGTGTTACACTTCCATATTTTAACGTTGATAAAATAAATTTGAATGAATTATTGATACAATTTTGAAAAATTTCATCTTTAAATTGATACACTTATAACGATATGTTTTAATTTCTTTTTTGCTATTAGTGCCAGTAGTGGTTTATTTATAGAACAGAGTTCACCCTATATATATATATAATTCAAATATTAATAACTAATAAATTCAATTGTTGTTTAAAGATGTAAATTTTTAAAATAAGGAAATAAATTATACTGTGCGATCGAAAAAGAATTTTTTAAGAAATCATCAGATATTTTTCTGATAATTTAGTAAAAAAAAAAAAAGAAATTGTACTTTTAAAAAAATATTTGCATTAAATAAATATTTTTTTTTTAAGTGCAGTGTTTTATTTATATCTCTTGATTTTAAATTAAATAAATTAAATGAAAATGATTGATAAAAATAAATGGGTTTTATTTTAATTATGCCTTGCCATTATTTATTTTCATGCCATTGTATTTTGTGCAGTAAAATAAAAATTATTTAGATGAATTATTTAACAAAGATTTCACGATTCAATGTCATTACAAAACTGGAAAATTAATGTAAAACAATTATATTCCATAGAAAATAAGAAAAATTAAATATATCAATGATTTTTATAAACAATATATATTTCATTTTATATAAAGTGCTTTTATGAGAATAATAAGGTCTCTAATTATAAATCGACGGTTTGCAAGCACCAAATCTTTAATTTTTGTACGAGAGCTTCATCGGTTGTGGTGGATGGTCGACCCGAGGGCTCTTTGTATTCAACGCGTTCTTTGCCTTCTTTGAACTGTTTATACGACTTCTAAACATTTCTCACCGATATACGAATGCTCATCGATGCTCATCTCTTTTTGCAACATTATACATTAACAAAACTGTATGCAAGTTCTTTGCACAATGAATTCAGGCATTTCAAAAATCGCCGGAATCAGTTTTAGCTTCTGGCAAAGCCAAGCGTCACTCAAACTCTAATGAATATTTTGACGTAAAAATTCACACAGTTGTCAAGGACAGTGCTAACAACCTAAAAAAAAAAAAAAAAAAAATTGAAAGATCATATGCCCGGGAAATTGAAATTGAAAACTGGTCTTACTTTTTGGACACAGTAGTATACTCATTTTATGATACTGTTAGTAAAATTTGACAAATTTTTTTCTATGGTTACCACCACCACCGGTTGAAATGGCCATGAACCTACCCCATTCCAATTTTCTGAAAGGGAAGAAGAACCTCAGATCTGGATATCTTTTTTACCCAGGTCAACATCCCGGATCGAGACAGGAAAAAAAGTGATATTCAAATTAATTCGGGTCAGGTACCATCCGGGAGGGAGGGGGGACAGGATGGATCGAACAATCACTGTCGATAGAATTTCGAATGATTTCATCCGGGACCTTTGAATGCAACAAAAGAGATACTTTTTTACATTGGAAAATGAGACAATGCATCGATAGTGTGTATCATTTATTTTAAAATAAAAAAGTGTAATAAATTAATTTTTCAGCAGAGAACCTACAATTTTATATTTTGATTTTTTACTTAAAATGTAAAATAATAAGCTATGTTGAGGAACGTAATATAAATTTAATTCTTTGTTAAATACCCCTTAAATAAATCAAACTTCTCACAAGAGGTGGAGATCAACAAAAAATTAAATTTAATACATTTATAAGAACTTAACTCCTCCTAATTATTTTCATGCAAGTTGAATATATCACAGAAATATATATTGTTTTTCCCACGAATTCATAGTGCTTGCTGTGAAGCTTGTTTTAAGGTTCGATGAAAAGTTCATTTTGTTAATCTAGAATCTCCTCATCCATTTTATTAAAATTCATTATAATTCTTTTCATATAAGTTAATTTTAATTATATTTATATTTTATATTATAATTATATTTATATTTTCATATAAGTTAATTTTAATTATATTATTTAATTAATTTTAATATAAGTTAATTTAATAATATTAACACAGAAAAATTTTTTTCCAGCGAATTCATGGTGCTTGCTATGAAACTCGTTTTACAGGTTCTTTGAAAAGTTCATTTTGTCAATCTTTAATCTAAATTTTGTTAGAATTCAACTAGTTATAATTCTTTTCGTTTAAGTTAACTATTAACCCCAAAGTTTGTTTTTCCTGCGAATACTTAATGCTTGCTGTAATGCCAGTTTTACAGGTTCTTTGAAAAGTTCATTTTGTTATCTTTGGGGAGTTTCGCTGTCACGACACATGTGGCTTGCAGTGTAGCAGACAGGCATCAAATATACAGTAAAACTGAATCTGGTCAAAGGTGAACCCGAGACAGTAAAGCTGTATCCGAGACAATAAGGCTTGTCAAGATGGCAAAGCTGAATCCGAGACAGTAAAGCTGTATACGAGACAATAAGGCTGGTCAAGATGGTAAAGGTAAATCTGACATTAAAAACAACAATATGGTGTTAATAATAGAGAAATATTAACGCTTTACAAATGTTATTAGAGTAATATCAAAGATATTTCCATGGCTAGGACACATAGAGAGAATTGGAAATAGCAGTGGCATAAAGAAGATTTTCAAGAGGAAATTCCAGGGCCAAAGAAAAAAAGATATGGGTAAAAGTGGAAAGGATCTGAAGAACCTAAAGACCGCAGAATGGGAAAACCAAAGCTCGAGACAGACGACTTTGGAGATGTATTATTGGGAGGCCATGATCCAACATGGAGTGTGGTGTTGGGGAGTTGCTTAATAAAGTAATATAATTCCAAAATTTATTGTTTGTTTCAAAACATCTAAATGAAAACGTCTTTTCTTCAAATGTCTAAAGAATGCATCAGACTCGAATCCTTAGACTACGCTCAAAATATCTTTTCTTCAAACTACGCTATCAAATGTCTCGTATACATTTGACTACGCTGGTGCAATATTTAAACCTTCTTCACAACAGCTCGTTGAGGAAAAAAAACTCACTTTCGAGAAACTTTTCTAGAAGAGAGCTGGCCAGCAATTAAATTTGATCGAAAAACAGGGCTACCTCATTACATTTGAGATGAAGATGGAAGCGTCATAAAAGAGAAATGACGCTGTCTTCTTCTGTGTTGGTGATTAAAAATAGTAAGAAATATAGTAAATTGTTATGGGTCCTCTATTGTTTCGAGGGAATTATTTCACAGAATATTCAAGTTTGTCAGTTCTCCTGTTGCCCATCCGGGATTTAACAAAATAAAAAGCAAGGCAGCGCGAAAAGAGAGCGACGTTGTCAAGAAAAGATCCTTCAAAGTTTTATCACCAGGACGTCCTTTTCCTTTGGCATTGTCGGGGACGCATTAAAAATCGTCCATTTAATGTGTCCCCTTCCCATCTTTTAATCAATAAAAGAGTCACCCCTGATAGGGAACACTTTTGAGGGAAGCTCCGAAGGGAAGTCATAAAATAGCCCTCCCCTTCGGAAGGATGTCAAGTCTCTCGGCAGATGTCTCACTACCTGACTTCCCCTCTCTGGTGCAGATGGTGGAGATGCACTGGAGTTCAGCCCTGCGAGAGTAGGCCGACACGTAAGGTGGAAGAGGAGAAGACGAACACTAGGGCAATGAATTGGAATCCATTTGAATGCCAGCTGTGTTTGGAACTCATTGCCAATGACAAGTTGATGGCACAGTGCGCCGACAGTCAGAAAGGTGCTCTATCTGGAAAGAGGTTCTAATGAAATTGAAACTCATTGCCAATGATAAGTTGATGGTACAGTGTGCCGAGAATCAGAAAGGTGCTCTATCTGGAAAGAGGCTCTAATGAAATTGGAACTCATTGCCAATGATAAGTTGATGGTACAGTGTGCCGAGAATCAGAAAGGTGCTCTGTTTGATTTGGAAGAGATTCAAATGAATAAATTTAGTGTGCTTCGAGTTTGAATTCGTCAGTACTTTCAACCTTCTATCTTTGTCATTTGCCAATGACAAGTAGATGGCACAGTGTGCCGAGATTCAGAAAGGTGCTCGATTTGGAAAGAAGTTCTAATGAATAAGTTTAGGGTGCTTCGAGTATCCATTTTGAATCCGTCACTACTTCGAACATTTCTTCTTTTCCTGGTCATTGTCGATGAGAAGAAAGTTAAGCTAACTGGTTGACCACTTCTTTTAAAAGAAGTGGTTAGCCAGTTAGCTTAACTTTCTTTTCAATGACAACGACCAGGATAGAAGGTTATAAGTACTGCTGGATGCAGGATGTTCACCAAGGGATGTAGGACCAAGGGATGCAGGATGTTCACCAAGGGATGGCAGGACCAAGGGATGCAGGATGTAAGGCTGCAGAATGTTCACCAAAAATGAAGGTTGCATCAAGAACTCATTCACCCAAGTGGTGCTGTCATTATCAGGAAGCTGAATTTGCTCTCGCATTGAATTGGTACTGGAAAAATATTATACCATTAATCAGTTTTTGTAAAATAAATGAAATTTCTTTAATATAATATCGCACATCAGATTATCAATGAGAGGAAAGTTAAGCAAATTGATTTATATCTCCTTTTAGGGATTGATTGCAGGATGTTCACGAAATCCTACACATCAAGAATTCTATACACCGAAATCATGCTGTCATTGCTATAAAAATGAGTTGGTTCTCTTGCTGAATGAATGACGCACCAATGTATATATTCTTTATGCGATCCATTAATCAGTTCCTGTAAAACTAATGGCATTTCTTTAACATAATACCGTTTATCAGATTATCAATGACAAGAAGTCAAGCTAACGGATTGATCTCTTCTTTTAACTAATTTTATGGCATTCCATTGACTGGCGTATGTTCACGAAAAGTTAAGGTTACATCGAAATCTTGTCCACTAAAGTGGTGCTGTCATTGTCATACAACTGAATTATTTTCCCACTGAAAAATTTAATTTTTGTCAAGTAACCCCATTAATCGAGGGCTGATAGCCGAGTGACTAACGCTCTGGTGCTCGATGTCACAGGTTTCTTGTTCGAGTTCCGGAGGTGTCATGCATGTTTGTAGTGGCTTGAAATCCACTTTAAACCGTAGGTATAGGTCCCGGTACAATAGGACTGTGGAGCTTTGGGGCTACGGCTGACATCCCTACTCCGTAAAGAGAAAGCATCTCTCCTCTCTCAAAATCTGCCAGCAGGCAGACGGCCTTGGCCCACCATGGGGCTGTTGTTCCAACGAAGAAGAAAAAGAATCAGTTTCTGTAAAATAAATGCAATTTCTTTAATATAATATCCTGCGTAAGATTATCATTGAGAAGAAAGTTAAGCCAACTCATTGATATCTTCCTTCAAGGTATGCCATTGATTGGTACAAGAAAAATGAAGGACATACCAGGAACCTGTTCAACATTTTGGTGCTATCATTGTCATGAAAATGAGTTGGTGACGCATGGAAACAAATATTATTTGTTAGTAAAACTTAAATTGATTTTTATTGTGATATTAAATTCTATACAATGAAAAAACATTATTCTCAAGTAGATTAAAGAAGAATATCCAATTTGTTTCTTTATCTGATTAATCGCTACTTCATGACAAATTGTCAGATCTTTGTATATGTATGTATCATCTATACCATAGTTTACTGATTAATCTTAGATTACAGATAATATAGCACAAAAATGTAATTAGATATGCAATAACATTAATATAAGTATAAAACATTAGATAAAATTCATATAATTTTTAATATTACAATGCCTATTGCAAATGAAATATTTATTTTCAAACATATTCGCACAAGATCTCCAACGTTTAAAATTTTATTAAATAGTCAAATTTTAAATTCTCTTTAAATAAAAAATTAAAGGAAAAATCATAGAATTTTAATTGCTGCACGTTCTACTTCTGAATCTTTTATATGGAGGATTCATCTTTTAAAAAAAGTACCTATTTGATTCATGTGAAATTTATTCTCTATTGGTATGAGAGATTGTTTATGCCATGACTAAAATATACAGAAACCAGAGAACAAAAAAAGACCCGCTTCTCTTAATGTTTTCAATAATTGAAAATGGATAAATCACAGCTTTATTAGTTAAAAATGCTTAAATAACTATTTTGTTTGACACGAACACAAGAGGCATCTTTTACTATATCATCTTAAGTCCTTTAAATTTATAAATTTAGTTAAAAAAATTTATTTATTTTAAATGAATTGTGCACCTCCTTTAATTGAAATGAAAACGAAATTGTTAACTAGTTAATGTAGTACAATAAGAAACCTTTAAATTATTTATTCATTTCTCAGTCAAAACTGTTTTTGTCAATACTTTATCTTTTTTTTTTTTTTTCTTCTAATGCAGCTGGTAAACATTTAGACAGTTGTCTCGGATGCCTTAAGGCAAGCGCTGCACCGACGTTACTCACTAACCAGGAGGTGCGTGTAGCTTGAAGATATGCTACGGAAGCGGAGTAACACTACCCTCGCAAAGCTCAACGATCATGTTAGACAGGACGGTTTAAAGTGGATTCGAACCACTAACAAACATCCATGACACCGCCGGGACTCGAACCCGAAGCCTGTGGTACTGAACACCAGAGCGCTAGCTACTCTGTCATTCAGGCCCTCACGTTCATAAATTAAACGAAAGAAATTTTTTAGAGGAAAGATGATTTTTTCCCCATTTAAATTAAAAATGGATGGATTATCATTTTAAATTTTATTTATTTGAAAACTTTATATCCTTTTCTGTTAAAGAAATGGAAATCTAAAATTATTTGTGTAATATAAAAATAATTATTTTAATAAAAAAACCATTATAGAAAATTCAACAAATTATAAAAGAAAATTTAGAAAATTAGAAATTTTATTTGAAAGTTTTCACATTCATTATTTTATAAAACTTTATCGATAAAACATCAGTTGATGGCAGTTTAATATAAAGCAATTTTGCAACAATAAAACAAATAGCTCTCAACTTGTATTTATTCAGGATATAGAAATATCAAACCTGAATAAATCAGGTTTGGTATTTATTAAATAATCTGTATTTATTAATAATAATTTATTAAATAAATAACAATAATAATATTTTAATTTATTTGTAATTTTTAAGAAAATTATTGATAAAACAGCAGTTGTTGACAGAACAATTTTTGCAAATAAAAAAAGCTCTCAGCTTGTATTTATTCAGGATATAGAAATACCAAACCTGAATAAATCTGGTTTGGTATTTATTAAATAATCTGTATTTATTAATAATAATTTATTAAATAAAAATAATATTTTAATTTATTTGTAATTGAATAGCCTGAATAAATCAGGTTTGATATTTATTAAATAATCTGCATTTATTAACAATAATTTATTACATAAAAATAATAATAATAATATTTTAATTTATTTGAAATTTAAAAAAAAAAAATTATTGATAAAAGAGCAGATGTTGACAGTTTAGTTTAAAACAATTTTTGCAAATAAAATAGCTTTCAATTTAAAACTCACTGTCCATTCAATTAATTTTTTTTAAGGATTTATTCAGGATATAGAAATGCCAAATCTGATTTATTATTATTTCTATATCCTGAATAAATCCTTAAAAAAAAAATTAATTGAATGGACAGTGAGTTGTTTCCACCTGGTTAAAAACCTTGTTGAAGAAGGATGCATAACCTGATTAAAAGGGACATGCACCACGAAAATCCAGGACAACAGAGAGGATCTTCAGTTTTTCTTCTCCCAAGAAAAGTGTATCCTCTTCCCCTTACAATACACCCCCTTATACGAAAAGCCCACACCTCTTCCTCAATCCCATTTCCACCTTTTGTACTTGTGCCCTGTAGTACTCCAGCACACGCGCGCCACTTGCCATCCGGTTCCCCATTGGTCCGAACCCATGGTCCGCGGATGCAAAAACTAATCTTTTGTTCCATCCACCCCTCTTCCTCCTTTTATCGTTTGGCCTTTGTTGCAGGCTGCTGTCTTGAGCACGTAGTGATTTTACATTATAGTTCGTGTGCGAGCAGATGGTTTTGGCATATACCTGCACGCGCCAGATGGTGCCGGGCGCGTGGCATCTTCTAGGTGCGCGTGCGTCAGGCATTTGCATTCCATTTGGCACGGTGTACGATTATTTATTTATTTTTCCATAAGTGCCTTGCACCCGGCGTACGTCATTGCGATCTACGCACACTGTGTCATGCGCGTATGCCTGCGAACTCATTCCAGCACACAAGTCTTGATGACCAGTAAACAAACATGAAGGCAATTTCCCATTCCAAACAAAGCATGGACGTTTTTTTAAGGGATTGCAGATAGATATTTCATTATGATATTTATTTTTAGAAGATATTTATAAACACATGTTGCTTTAAACTTCGAAAGTGTTTTACAATACTGAATATTAAAAATGTATATTATCTTCTAGTCCATGTTTGTACTAGACAGCAAGTCGCTATGATTTAATATTATTGTCAAGAAATGAAAATGCTTCTCTCACGATATCTAAGCTAAATTTATTTATACACTTTTTTATTTTGGAAATAATTTCGTGGCATCAATTATTGCGTTAGTGTTTCTGTTCGATTTTTCCTCACAGTTCATGCAAATAGAGGATAGTTCCCTTTTTCCTTTTTCTAGTTCCTATTTTTTTCTTTTCCTAGTTCCTATTTTTAGTTTTCCCATTTTTTTTTCTTTTCCTAATTCCTATTTTCCCTTTCCCCCATTTTTTCCTTTTCCTTGTTCCAATATTTCCTTTTCCTAGTTCCTATATTTCCTTTTCCCATTTTCCTTTTCCTAGTTCCAATATTTCCTTTCCTAGTTCTTATATTTCCTTTTCCTAGTTCCTATATTTCCTTTTCCTAGTTCAATATTTCCTTTTCTAGTTCCTATATTTCTTTTCCATTTTCCTTTTCCTTGTTGCAATATTTCCTTTTCCTAGTTTCAATATTTCCTTTCCTAGTTCAATATTTCCTTATATTTCCTTTTCCTAGTTCCCATTTTTCCTTTTCGTAGTTCCTATTTTTTCCTTATCTCCTGATGGCCAATTGGATATCGCTCTGGCCTATTGGTACCACAGATTTCAGGGTCAAATCTGGCGGGGGCATCTTTTATATTTATTGCACTTTTATCTTTATATTTAAGTGCCTTGCACCGGCGTAAGTCATTGTAATCTACGCAAATACCTGTGGATTAATTCCACCACATGAGTTTAGATGACCAGGAATGGAGTAAACAAACATGAAGCAATTTCTCATAACAAACAAAGCGTGGAAATCGTGTTTTTAAGGGGTTTTTTGATCAAATGCTTCACGCGAACCAGCTTAGGGCAAAACAAATATTTTATCGTAATTGAATCAGAATTGTTGATTCGTATCGTACTCGAATCAAAACAGGGTTAAATCACGATTCAATGCAAATAGCATCTGCGTCTATTGATGAAGAAATTTATGACAATCAATGCGCATATTTTGCGAGTTGAATTTGATAGATAGATATTTATTATGATTTTTTATTTTAGAAGATATTTTTAAACCATGTTGCGTCGTCTTCTTCTTTTAAACCTTTTTTTTTTTAAAAGTGTTTTACGATACTGAATATAAAAATGTATATTATCTTCTCGTCCATGTTTGTACTTCTAGACAACAAGTCGCTATGATTTAATATTATTATCAAATGAAAATGCTTCTTCTCCACGATATCTAAGCTAAATTTATTTATGCACTTTTATATTTGAAATAATTTCGTGGCATCAAACTATTGCGTTAGTGTTTCTGTTTTGTTTTCCTGACGGTTCATGCAAATAGAGGATAGTTTTAATTTTTCGTTTTCCTAGTTCCCATTTTCCTTTTCCTAGTTCTAATTTTCCTTTTCCCATTTTTCCTTTTCTAGTTCCATTTTTCCTTTTCCTACTTCCTGTATTTCCTTTTAATAGTTCTTATTTTTCCTTTTCCTAGTTCCTATATTTCCTTTTCCTACTTCCTGTATTTCCTTTTCCTACTTCCTATTTTCCTTTTCTTAGTTCCTATATTTCCTTTTCCCATTTTCCTTTTCCCACATTTTTCCTTTCCTAGTTCCCCTTTTTTCCTTTTCCTACTTTCTGTATTTCCTTTTTAATAGTTCTATTTTCCTTTCCTAGTTCTATATTTCCTTTCCCATTTTTCATTTCCTACTTCCTGTATTTCCTTTTAATAGTTTCTATTTTCCTTTTCCCATTTTCCTTTTCTAGTTCCTATTTTTCTTTTTCCTAGTTCCTATTTTTCCTTTTCCCTACCTGTATTTCCTTTTAATTTCCTATTTTCCTTTTCTAGTTCCTATATTTCCTTTTCCATTTTCCTTTTCCTAGTTCTATTTTTCCTTTTAATAGTTCCTATATTTCCTTTTCAGTTCCTATTTTCCTTTTCCCATTTTCCTTTTCTATTTCCTATATTTCCTTTTAATAGTTCCCTTTTTCCTTTTTCCTATTTCCTATTTTTCCTTTTCCTACTTCCTGTATTTCCTTTTAATAGTTCCTATTTTTCCTTTCCTAGTTCCTATATTTTCTTTTCCCATTTTCATTTTCCTACTTCCTGTATTTCCTTTTAATAGTTCCTATTTTCCTTTTCCCATTTTTTCCTTTTCCTAGTTCCTATTTTCCTTTTCCTAGTTCTATTTTCCTTTTCCTACCTCCTGTATTTCCTTTTTAATAGTTCTATTTTTTCCTTTTCTAGTTCCTATATTTCCTTTTCCCATTTTCCCTTTTCTAGTTCCTATTTTTCCTTTTAATAGTTCCTATGTTTCCTTTTCTAGTTCCTATTTTCCTTTCCCATTTTTCCTTTTCCTATTTCCTATATTTCCTTTTTAATAGTTCCCATTTTTTCTATTTCTATTTTCCTTTTCCTACTTCCTGTATTTCCTTTTAATAGTTCCTATTTTTCCTTTTCCTATTTCTATATTTCCTTTTAATAGTTCCCTTTTTCCTTTTCCTAGTTCCTATTTTTCCTTTTCCTACTTCCTGTATTTCCTTTTAATAGTTCCTATATTTCTTTTTCCTGATTCCTATATTTTCTTTTCCTACTTCCTGTATTTCCTTTTAATAGTTCTATTTTTTCCTTTTCTTAGTTCCTATATTTCCTTTTCCCATTTTTCCTTTTTCTAGTTCCATTTTTCCTTTTCCTACTTCCTGTATTTCCTTTAATAGTTCTATTTTCCTTTTCCTAGTTCCTATATTTCCTTTTCCCATTTTCCGTTTCCTAGTTCTTTTCCTTGTCCTACTTCCTGTATTTCCTTTTAATAGTTTCCTATTTTTCCTTTTCCTAGTTCCTATATTTCCTTTTCCCATTTTTCATTTTCCTACTTCCTGTATTTCCTTTTAATAGTTCTATTTTCCTTTTCCCATTTTTTCCTTTTCCTAGTTCTATTTTCCTTTTCTAGTTCCTATTTTTTTCCTTTTCCCTACCTCCCTGTATTTTCCTTTTAATAGTTCCTATTTTCCTTTTCTAGTTTCTATATTTCCTTTTCCATTTTCCCTTTCCTAGTTCCTATTTTCCTTTTAATAGTTCCTATATTTCCTTTCTAGTTCCTATTTTTCCTTTTCCCATTTTTCCCATTTTCCTTTCTTTTTCACAATAGTTCCCATTTTTCCTTTTCCTATTTTTCCTTTTCCTACTTCCTGTATTTCCTTTTAATAGTTCTATTTTTTCTTTTCTAGTTCTATTTTTCCTTTTCTATTTCCTATATATCCTTTTAATAGTTCCCATTTTTTCCTTTTTTCCTAGTTCCTATTTTTCCTTTTCCTACTTCCTGTATTTCCTTTTAATAGTTCCTATATTTCCTTTTCCTAGTTCTATTTTCCTTTTCCCATTTTTCCTTTTCTATATTTCCTTTTAATAGTTCCCATTTTCCTTTTCCTAGTTCCATTTTTTTCCTTTTCCTACTTCCTGTATTTCCTTTTAATAGTTCTATTTTTCTTTCCTCTAGTTCTACTTTTCCTTTTCCCTAGTTCAATTTTTCCTTTCCTACTTCCTGTATTTCCTTTTAATATTTCCTATATTTCCTTTTCCATTTTTCCTTTTTCTATTTCTATATTTCCTTTTAATATTTCCCATTTTCCTTTTCTAGTTCTATTTTTTTTTCTTTTCCTAGTTCCTATTTTTCCTTATTTACCTGATGGCCAATTGGGTAGTACTTGTATATTATTTGATCATATAAAAATATCACTTGTTGATATGATCAAATTTTATATGACTTTTATGACCAACTATAGGCGTCCCCAATAAGGAGATTAAATCTCAGTATTGTGGATTAATCCTGTTTCCAACGATCCCAATTTCACCAAGTTAAATATGAAGACTTGCTACTGCGCCAGGGACATATGTATGGATTTTTTTTCTTTACATTTCAAATGAGCAGCGGTTGAAAGTCAGTTAACAGGTGATATTTTTTATATGATCAAATAATATATGATCAGATAACATATTATCAAATAATATATGATCAAATTTTTATATGATTTTATGATCAACTATAGGCGTCCCAATAAAATTAAATCACGGTAATGGTTGTATTGTGGATTGCCGTTAATCATCAATTTCACAGAGTCTTGCATAAGCTAAATATGAACTTGCTATGGCACTTGGGGACATATGTATATAGATCTATTTTTTCTTTACATGAAAAAATGAGCAGGCTGCTGAAGAAAAGTTAACAAGTGATGTTTTTATATGATCAAACCTTGATCAAATTTTTATATA
>BPLR01011284.1:0-34719 GCA_021605095.1 Caerostris extrusa
ACACTGACTGCCAATGTGAGGTGCTTATACATGTTATCACAATAGCCTCGGAAAGCCCTTCATTTCTGAAAGAAAGGATTACAAAGGGAAGCCACTATTTGATTTGAACCTGCTCCTCCTTGCTCTCAAATTGTATATTTACCGCTAAACTATTGTTGACCATATGTATTAATACGTAATTACATGTGATTAATTAGACAGTTGGACTATAAATTAACACTCAATTATATGTAATTAATTAGACAGTTTAACTGTAGATTTAACAATGATTATGCGTAATTAATTAGATAGTTGGACTATGGATTACCATTGTAATTATACGTTATTAATTAGACAGTTGGACCACATGAATTAACACGTAATTATACGTGATTATTAGACAGTTCGACTATGGATTTAATTATACGTGATTAATTAGACAGTTGGACTATGGATTAACACGTGATTACCGAATTAGTAAACAAATTAAATTTCTTTTCCATGTTGAAAAAGTTATGAGTAATCTTAAAGTTAAGTAAAGTAGAAATAGTATGTGATAAGAAAATTTGTGTTTAATAAAAAAATGATAAGAATATTTTGCATAACTACTAACTAGGTTTTTTTTAATAAAGATTTATAAATTTTGAATCATGACAGCTATAAATACAAATCTTATATAATCTAAATTTATTTGATAACATATCGGTAAAATCATATTAATTTGGTTTGTTTAATAAATTGAATCTTTATGCAATGGACAATAATAGAAACTGTACACCTAAAATCTCATAAATTTTATTTAAAACGTCAGTAACAAAAACACAAAATATTATATTTAATCATTTTATGTCTTTTACTACTTTTATCAGTGTGTTTTCAGTTATAATTATCAATTTACTAGTTAAAAACTTGTAACCTAAAATGCGATAACTCTTTCTAAATTTATTACTAATTGATTAGATAAAAATAACACGCATCGACATTAAATATATTTAATTTGTTTATTTTAGTATATTTTTACAGAATATTTATGCAAATGAATATTTATGAAATTCATTATATTTATGGATATCAATAATAAAATATCTCGCAAATACTGATTTAAAAGACTAAAAAAAGTACTGATAAATCTTTGTTTACCCCTTTTTTTTTAACATTTTTCAATTCCTTCTATGAGCTCACACTCCCCTATATATATATCTTGTTCAAATTTTCAATCGTTCATAAAATACTTTTTATTTATCCACCAAGTTCAAATACATTTTTTGAACTTGTAGTGGAGGACAATTGATGTTAATACAGTTTTTCAAACATTAATTCATTCATTAAATTTAATTAATTCATTTTAGTTTTTTTTTAGATTTAAGTTGTATATATCTACCAATAGATGGCGCCAAGATAAAAATATTGAATGAAAATTATTTATAAAAAGGACTTTCTGCAATATAGAGAAAAAAGTAGGAATTGAATTAAAATTTTTTTTTTTTTATTATTTGTTTTAGTATATTATTTTTTACAGAATATTCACGCAAATGGATATTTATGAATTTCATTATATTTATGGATATCAATAATAAAATTTCTCGTAAATAATGATTTAAAAGACTAAAAATTACGGATAAATCTTTTGTTTACCTCTTTTTTTTTTTTTAACATTTTTTTTACTATATTCCACTTATTTAAACACAAATAACTCACCGACAGCTGAAGAGGTCAGGACATTCTCTTATGTGAGAAGATTTAATTGTAATTGCGTACATTTTGCGTGTCCCATTGGATAAAACCTCCCATCAAGCAACTCCCATCAAGCAGCACATTGTTAATACAAGGTGCTTTACATAAGTTATCACAATAAAATCTTGTTTCTCCACCAAGAAAAACACACTGTTGATACAAGGTACTTTGCATAAATTATCACAGACTCCTCGTTTCTGAAAGCAGGACAGAAATGGTGTGTCATTAGTGAATTAAACCAGAAGACCTCTGCACTTGGCAACTAATAAGGTGATTTCTTATTACAATTTTTTTATGCAGTCTATAAAAAAAAAAAGAATTGTCCATTAAAAATCAAAATATAAATAAAAAGTAAAGAAAAATTAAACAATGCACTCAGAACTATTCTTCTGTTAATTGCTAATTACAAATGAAATATTGTTATCATTAAATATGATTGTAACGATTTTAATAATTTTTTATCGCTTCAAATGACCCGTTTTGCAATAAATCATAGAAGTTTTACATTAAAAGAAAAAGCAACAACCTAATATAAGATGGTGGATTGTTGCTCTATATAAAAGGAGCAATAAGGAAAACGACATCAACAGAGGCAAATGTTCCGGAATGTTTAAGCATCTCGGAATTGTAACAAATCGGCATTTACGGAACATTTCAGATATCACAACAAAAATAACAGATGAATAAATTGTTATAGTTCTTCTTAGCAAGCATAAAATTTGCTGACTAAGTAAAGGAATTAGTTCTATAAGAAGTAATCTTACGTTATTTATTTTGATAGTATAATTTTTCTTTTCAGTCAAGTGAACGGAATGTCAATGTTAATAAAAATATATATTGAGAAAAGTATATGCTTTCCTTTTAAGCTTGGGAAAACAAAATAAATATTTCTTGTTTGCAATTTACGATGATTGTTGCTAAACCTTTAAATATTATATTTTATTTGGCGCATTCAAATGCCTACGGATTATTTATTTATTTATTATCAATAAAATTTTGTTGAAATATTTCCTTGCAATATCGAGTTTTTAATAATTATTAATAAATATTTTTCTAATTTTTATTAATGATTTTTTTAAATTTAATCTTTTATTAAATTTACATAATTTAATAAAAGATTCCAATCACTAAATAGTTTTTAATCACTAGGATGTAAAAAGTATTTAATTTAACAGAAAACTATATTATAGGATTCTCGGATTTATCGGTATTTTGATATGCGGTCCGTTGCTATATGATTTTTGTTAAAAGGTCTGTTGTCAAAATATTTTCCTTTATTATTAAATTGTAAATAATTTACAATTTTTTATTTTACATAATCTAAAAATTATTAAATTGTTTTTAATCACTATTCCAGAAAAGTATTTAATTTAGCTGAAAACTATGTAGGCTTCCTACTTGTTCTTTTTATCTTTAAAATTACTTATAATTTATAAACTTGTTGCTATCCGTTATATGTCCATTGCGGTATGTTGCTATCCTGGTAGGAAATCTGTTGTTGTAATATTTTCTCTTTATTATCAAATTTTAAATAATTTGCTTTCTTTATTAAGAATTGTAACTGAGTAGAAATTCCATTTCTAGAAATTTTCATTAAATTTAGTTAAAAATCACGGTATGATAAACGATTTTAAGTTACAATTGAATTTAAATTTTTTAAATTAATGACAAAAATAACTCGCAAAGAGATAATTTTTAAAATTTTTTAAATTGTTGTCATAAAAAAAATGTATCAAGTTTTATCATTCTTTATTATTCTACACACATTTAATGTTAAATGTAAATGCACATGCTGATAATGTCTAATGGATATAAACTACTGGCCATTAAAATTGCTACACCAGAAGGCGAAATGCTACAGACGTGAAATTTAAAAGACAGGAAGAAGGTGCTATGATATGCACATGATTAGCTTTTCAGCGCATTCAGACAAAGCAGACACCGTTAGCGACACTTACAATGTGTTTAAATGAGGAAATTCTCCAGCCTGTTTCTCATACACAAATTGCATTTGAACGTTGTTACCTGGTGAAAAGTCGTTGCGATGCCCCGTAAGAAGCAGAAATGCGTACCAACACATTTCTGACTTTGTCGAATTGTACCGTACCAGGATTGCGGTTTATCGTATCGCAGTATTGCTGCTCACGCCAGTCGAGATTCAATGACTGTTAGCAAAATATGAAATCGATGTGTTCAGGACGGTAATACGAAACGCCATGCTGGATCTCAACGGCCCCCTGTCATTAGCAGCCAAGAAGACAGGCATGCTACCCGCATGGCCTTAATGGATCGTGCAACCACTTCCCGAGCCCTGAATCAAGAATTGGGGTCGTCTACAAGACAGCAAGTGTCTGCACGAACAGTTCGACGACGTTTGCAGCAGCATGGACTCGCAGCTCGGAGACCATGGTTGCGGCTACCCTTGACGCTGCATCACAGATAGGAGCGTTTTCAATGCTATGATCAACGACGAACCTGGGAGCACGAATGGCGAGACGTCATTTATTCAGGTGAATCCCAGTTCTGTTTACAGAATCAAGATGGTCGCATCTGTGTTTGGCGGCATCGTGGTAAACGCACATTGGCAGCATGCATTCATCATCGTCATACTGGCCCATCACTTGGCGTGATAGTATGGGGTGTTATTGGATACACGTCTCGGTCACATCTTGTTCACATTGACAGCACTTTGAACAGTGTACGTTACATTTCTGGTGCGTTATGACCCGTGACGCTACCCTTTATTCGAGCCCTGCAAAACCCTACGTTTCAGCAGGATAATGCACGACCACATGATGCCGGTATTGTACGGACCTTCCTTGATATGGAAAATGTTAGGCTGTTGCCCTGTCCTGCACATTCATCAGATCTTTCCAATCTCGCCAATAGAAAACGTGTGGTCCATGGTTGCCGAGCGACTGGCTCGTCACCATACGCCAGTTACTACGGTTGATGAGCTCTGGCATCGTGTTGAAGACGCATGGACATCTGTACTTGTACATGTCATCCAATGTCTATTTGAATCAATGCTCAGGCGTATGAGTGCTGTTATTACTGCCAGAGTTGGTTGTTCCGGGTACTGATTTCTCAATATCTATGCACTCAAATTTCTTGAAAATTTAATCATTTGTTATTTCTAATATAATATATTTTTCCAATAAATATCATTTTGTTATCTGCAGTTCTTCCTGGTGTAGCAATTTTAATGGTCAGTAGTGTATATATTGTAATTTGTAGATTTTAACAAAAAAATAGCAGGCTTGAAATATCTATAGACTTAATTTCTAATTTAAGTGAAATTACTTCTATTTATATGAATTTTGCATGTAAACACATTGGAGATGTAAGAATAGAAAGATCGTCGCAATAATTTCATATTTAAGAAACTTTTTAAATTTTTTTCCACACTCTAAAAATAATATAAAATAAACTGTTTGCCAATTTCAATGACATTTATATATTGTATTAGACTTACTGAAACACAATATAACACGAAATTTAAGAATACAGCTTAATCCCCATTAACTTAAAAGAAATTAAAATTTTAAATCATATTCAAAAAATATCTTTTGAAAATGTACTTTTGTTTGCAAGCAAAAAAAAAAAAAAAAAAAAAAAAGGCACGTACTTCTTGAATACTACCTTCGGCATTTAAAATGCACAATAATAAAACTAGCATAAACGCATAAAGAAAAGAAGAGAAAGATTTACACCAATAATGTTTTTTGATTGCTTTTTTAAGGGATCAAACTGAATAAGCTCATTTCCTACTGAATACCTCTGAAACCGCTCCCTAAGCAAATATTTTTCTCTTAGTTCGTTGAAGAATTGTTCTTGTAGAATGCGTCCCTCTCTCTCTCTCAATGTCTCCCCACCCACAGATTTCTTACAAACACTCCCTTTCCTCTCATTATTCCACAAGACAGAAACTTCCCTCCAAAATCCTAAGTAAATTCCTCTCTTTTCCTTCCATACACTACCAGAAGCATTGCTTTTCCACTAAATGCAAATTCTCGGTAGCGTTGGGCTTGATAAATAAGGAAACTGGTAAGAGTTGAGACGTATATCTAAAAAAAAAAAAAACATACATGAGGTTTTTCTTTCTTTTTCTTCGCATATTTGGCAACAATGTAATTGAAGGAGGAATTAAAGTGAAGAAACAATAACAATAATTAAAACAAAACAGTTCTTTAAAAAAAACGGATCTTTGTTATTCTTTAATTTTCTGAAGAATGTGTGAAAAGAACAATCAGATAATAAAAATAAAAAACCTTTTCACCATCGGATTCTGAAATGTTCAGATATATATAAAAAAACAACTAAAAATACCTCGCATGAAAAAAGGGAGAGAAAACTTTAAAAAGAAATAAAACAATAGAAAAGATTTCAGACTAGAAACTAAAGACTTCTGGGCTTTAATGAATTTGACTCTGAACAAAGTCGAGGGAAATTTCATTAATTTCGAGAAACTTGGTAGTTAGGAAATAGTTTAAGAATTCCTAGTGTTTCTAGGGGCTTCGAATTTTTTAATTTACCAGCCAGTTCCCCATCCATTTTATCTGTGATTCACTTAAATAACGGAACTTTGTAACAGCTAAATGAGTTGCGCAAATCATCGAAAATCAATACGTCAATAAAACAAAGCAACACATTCTTTGGAGAACTTGCAATCCTTAATTCTATTGCTGACTGAGCGTAGAATCACATGCTAATGTGATATATATAGAAGACAATGTTAAGATTACTGATTGAGTTGCGTCTTTTTATGCGTTTTTGTTGCTCAACATAAATATTTTCTGTTAAATGTTGTGGCTTATTCAAATAAATTGCTTTTTTAAAATTAAAATCCAAGTACATATACATGAAATAATATTTTTTAAAAAGAAAATTTGTTATTGAAAGAGAAAATAAGTGTTTTTCTAAACGTTGGATTATTGTATGAAAATTATTTTATAGCAATTCAGAACTTGTATTGTTGACATAAAAGCTACTTGAAGGCTAGTAGTACACGGATGGATAGATGTCAAAATTCCGAATTGAGAGAGTTTAATATGAATATAGGCAAAGCAAAGTCATCCTAAAATTTATGTATGTAGTGTTGCAAGGGAGCCTGGAACTAGATAAATCTATAGGAATGAATGCCTCTCCATTGGATTCGAAGAACATAGTGGAAATCAACCTAGGTACAATCCCTAAGAATTCTCTTTCCAAATTGGGATAACGCTCTTAAGTAGAGTAGTCTGACAGTCTTTCAATTATGTACCCATATGCGCTATTATATATATGCCGCTCCCATAGAGGAGGACGTCAGGGAAAATGTCTAGCGTTTGAAAAGCTACAAATTAGAACTTAAGCACAATTCATGACGCTGAATTTTTTTATTTACTATCTTTCATGAAAAGACTGCATACTGGCATACCAGCAGGAGAAAGTTAAAAAACGACTTAAGATGTTGGATTTTGTATACTAGCCATCAAATATTATATATTGCAAATAAAAATAAAAATATTTATGAAGAATCAAAAGTAGCATCAATAAAATCAAAGGAAAGAATCCCTAATATTTGAAAAAATTAGCTATTTATACCGAAATTAGATACGGCTATGAACATAATTTTTTTAAATTTCGTGTTACTTATACATTTTTATTGATATTCAAGTTTTGATATGAAGATATTCTTGGTGATGACAAGAAGAAATCATTCACTATCTAATATTTTAAGGATAGTGAGCGTATATATTTTCAAGATACATCTCTGCAATAAAGTTTTAATGTGTAAACGATGTTATGAAAAACCAATACTAGGAAATTTAAATTAGATTTTCAACTATTATTTCAGATTATTATTTATTTTCATTTATTATTATTACTACATTTTGAAAAAACAAAAGAGGAAAGTTAAAAAAAAAAATCCCGCTTTGTGAAATCCCGTAGACAATTACTGGGATCTAAAAAATTCATTCCGGATTTCTTGTGCACTTATTATTAACCCATTCTAGAAGGGATATTACAATCTAACCATTGTACAACCCTACATAAATAAATTGCACTCTTTTGAAAAGACACTAACGCTTACAAATAAATTGACGATAAAAGCGAAAAAAAAATAAATCACGTACAATGTATTTTCCGGAACTGGCAACCTAATTACATCAAAAAACATTTTTATTCCGTTTCTGGCAATGAGTAAAAGATAAAACAAGAATTTAAAAACAAAAAACGCAGCGCATTAAAATAAGATGCTTATTTTTAAGACAGTTAAGGAAAACATTCAAAGCATTGGTTCATAAATCTTGAAAATGGCTGTTAAAGGGTTTATTGAGTCTGAGGGAAATGTGATTTTTTGTTGCCGATAAACATCCACTCACGAATCAACATGCATTTCTTGTTGTTGGAAGGAAAGACTGTTTCACATTTTGTCGGTCGATAAAAAAATAAAAAGTATGAATCTTCAATCTCTTCAACTCGATTTCCGGAATTTTTCTTGGGAGCCGAGAAAATTTCCTGGAGAGAAAATGAAGCAGGAAACGTACAAAAGTAGAGCTATAATAGCATCTCTGTTCTCAGGTTCATCATCTTTTTCAATATTTCATGTAAATCGAAAATGAAATGCTTTCTTTTTTAAGCCCCTTTTGTTGCTATTACTATCGTGATATGTGGCATAAATAAGAGAGAGTTTTTGTTTCGAATTTGGTTTCGTGATGTTCCTTAGAACTTATACCACATTGTAGGAATGATTTCAGAAAGTTTTCTTCCGTGGTTGTTTTATGCAGAAGTAAAATTTTTATGTATGAATTATTCATTTCGCTCCTTGTTAAAATCCTGAAACATTTTAAATTTCTCCAAGAGACTCGTAAGACGTGTAACTACGAAATTTTAAAGTATTTTTACCATATCAGTTTGAGAGCGGTTTTAACTGTGGTATTTCCAGAAACAACACGTGAAAAACTTATGAAATAAAAACAAACTGAAATCCTCTCACGAATTTCAATTTGTCATGTAAACATACTTTGTGGTGAATACACATATATTCCAATGTTCAATAACTCAAGAAATTTATGAAGCAATTGGTCATAATATAAACGAACGGTAGTACTGCACTTTAGAGTTCAGCTTGTTGATTTTGGTATTGTCATGCGGGTTTCGCCAAATATCTGTTTAAACAAGCAAATTGACCAATACGGTTACAAAATGCTGTGATTTTTGCGATTCAATTTGGCGCGAAAAAGAGACTTGGCGAAATCAGAACCCTAAATTGCAGTATCTCCACAAGGAATATCAAATTCAATAGCGGCAGGAATATAACAAAATTTAATAACTCTAGAACTTTATGAAGAAACAATTGTTCTAATATACCAATTTTGAGACAGAGAAGTCTGTTAAGTGTTGGTTGAATTAACTTTTATAAATATTGTAAATTAATCCTTAGAAGCTATTTTGAGAATATTGAAAAAATATTCGGTTTATATTTTGAAAGCAGAAGTTTCTAAATGAATTAGATATCAAGTGATTTGATATTGGTTAATCTTTATATTTAGCCACACCTATTTCATGCCAGTTAATAAGCGTACATAAATAACGACTTAACGACTTGTTGCGACTTAAAGGCATTAGAATGTATATCTTATGAGTTACTCCCATTTAAAATAGCCTTTTAAATTAAAATTTACAATTCATTAGATAGAACAAAATATTTTTTTACATACAAAAGCCTGATAATCCGTCTTATACATTTACATATTTAGTCTATGCTCCTTTATTCACTTCTGAAAACAATTAAGCTTTAATTTAAAATAAATTAAAGACAATATAGATTATAATTTTAGAAGAAGAAGATTATAGTTTAATAAATTTTACAAAAATAATAATCTGATAAAATTCTGAAAACATTTCTGATTTAGATTAAATTATTGTTTACTTTACAATAAAAAATAAATATTTTATAATTATGATTTCATTCAATTTAAATTTTACATCAACCGATTTTATTTAACAACCATTTAATAAAACAGAAAAAAAAATCGATCAACTACTGTAAATCACTGCATTATTCTTGCTTATGTAAACACTTTCTTGATCATCCTTCCCATTTTGTCCCATGAGAACAATAAGTACTTGGTCCTACGCTTTTCGGAAGGCCATTAATTACTATTTCCTTCTCGTATATCATATTAATAGAGGCGTAATATTGGAGATCTTACAACGATAATCCGTAGAAGGCCATTCAATACTAAATCTTAATAAACTACTATGAGATAAAATTGCTAATGAGATTTAAGAAAAATGTCCTTAATGAAGCATTATTTGATTTCATGTATCTGAATATAGTTTATAGGTTTTTTTCTAATCATCAGGTTCGTGTTATCAATAGAAATACACAAGAAAATATAGAAAATTAAGATTTATAACCCATTATATTATATATAATAGATATATGTAGTTTTACCTTAAAACAGGAAACGACATCTTATAATGTTTAGATTTATAATGGGGATATTAATGATTGGAATACATTATTATTCATGAACGGGACATATTATGATTATGAAAATGTTGTCTTTGCTTCAAGAAAGCCCGATAACGCTGCTAGTCAGGCATCTATGGCGATCTCTGTTTGAAACTGGAGAGCATAATCGATTAATTTTTTTTGCATACCGTAGGTGTACAATTTATATTTTTACTTCCTTAAATCGGACTGTTTCTCATCCGTTCTGTCGTTACAAATTAATCCATCGAGGCAAATTACCCATGAATCATACTTTTTTCAAAAACTATGTGCCGTAATGGTATTGCTTCTTAGGCAGTTTTGAGGTACGCCGAGTCAGATCCTCTCTCTTCACTGTTTATAAGACATTGTCCGGAAATCCTGCTTAAAATAATCTAAATCCGATTATACTATGTTATTTAATTTTTATAAAAAAGGAAGGATCGTCCAATGGAATGTTACAAAGCATTTATCCATTGAGAATTTAAAATTTAAACATCAGCAACATACTTTAGAGTGAGTAATTCTCAGAATTTCAGCTAAGTGCCTACCTGAGATAATCATCTCCAAATCGGAATTTGTTTTTAAATATTTTCAATTTTTAAATCCCCGTAGAAAAACATTTATGCATTTGTAAAAATTTGAAATGACCTTTAATTAAAATATTAATTAAAACAAAAACAATTGTACTTTTATAAAATATTTTCCCACTGAATTTCGAAATAAAAACTTTGAATTTAAAATTTATTATAAAGAGAGATTTTTAGAAAGGCAGTATGAACTGAAAAATTTTACCTTTTTAATTTAATAATATTACAATATTGTAATATTTTCCTAGGATTTGGCAGAGTTTAAATAATGAAATAATTGCCATTAAAAACCACAGAAATGATTTCTAAAGAGACGACCATTATCAAAAGACCAATTTGAATAATAGAAAAATAAAATGGGCATATAATTATTATATATCTATATAAAATTATCAGCAAGTAAAAAAAAAAAATTATCCCAAATCATCAAATAATAAAACTTGTATTAATTAGAGGGGATTGAGTCTTGAGCATATCTAGTATATTTGTCATATTTTCGAATTTTGAAAAAATTATCGCAATTAAATAAGAATTATATGCAAGTCATTAAATTTAAAAGAAAAATTTCCCATTCTATTTTTGTCAAATAATTTCACTGTATAAAAGCCAATTACTTTTATCATAACTAATATACAATTCATAACTTTTTTGTCCTTTCCCGAATTTTTGTTAGGAAGATAAAATAATTAAGTAGGAATCATTTAAAAATATTACTTCCTGGAAAAAGAATAAAGACTCTAGTTCTCCAACGATATACCACTTTTATATTATGTATAGCAATTGTTTTAGAAAAAGAAAAATAATTAAAAAAAATCACTATTTAATTAAATTAAAAATAAATTCGTTTATTTATTTCAAATCATTAAATTTACCAAATCATAAAGCATTAATGGCAAACCTAATTTGAAAAAATATTTAAAAGTAAAAAAATTTAAAAAGTAGAAAAAAAACCATATCCTTTATGCTATTAATTGAATAATGAGTTTTTCTTTTAATCTTTACGGGCTACTGATAAGTTTTATTTAAAAAATAAACAATGTCTAATTAAACACTCCATTTCAAACGCATCCATGCTGTCAAAATCATAAAAGAACGATCAAAGCAAAATGGACATTTGGAAACCAGAAAATTATTGCATCTTTCTTTTGCAGTTGCAGAATTTAATTTTGAAATAAAAATTATTAATTCCCTGTTGTTAAATCTCTCTGTGTTCGCTGGACAGACAGCGCGAAAGGGAAGAAGGGCGTCTCGATTCGGTAAAAGGTGTTGAGACATGAATCTTTACATTTCACTTGAAAAATAATACAAAAGAAATATTTATTTAACTACTCCAATCTTTTTATAACAAACACTAGACCCTGTTCCAACATCAAACTGGAAGAAAATTTCAGTCCAATTTAGTTAGACAGTTTACGTTTAGATTTGATTCTTTTTATTCCAATTGCAGTCGCTATATATTTATTCATTTTTTATTTAAAGGTAATTTTCAATTAAGTCCTATTTTAATTCTTTTATCTTTCTCGCGGATACACCATCACCGGCAGATTTATCCTACCTGATTCCACTGTCTGATGCATTACAGGCATAAGAAGAAAAGGAAAGGGAAATAATATCTCCCAAGAGTACTTTTAAAGGGATTATCACCATTTCAATATTGGAGAAAATGTGAACACAGTTTGTCCAACTGTCGAAGAGATAGTACTATGCCTACCGGATCACTACATTAGTTATTCAATTCCTTCTATTAGCTCACACTCTCCCTATTTATATCTTGTACAAATTTTCAATCGTTCATGAAATACTTTTTATTCATCCACTCAATGTTCAAATACATTTTTTAAACTTGTAGTGGATGACACTTGATGTTAATACAGTTTTTCAAATATTAATTAAGTAATTAAATTTAGTAATTAATTTTAGTTTTTAGATTTAAGTTGCATATATCTACCAATAGATGGCAGCAGATTAACTTAAAAAAATGAATGAAAAACATTTATAAAGGACTTTCTGCAATATATAGTGAAAAAAAAGTAAAGATTGACTTTTAATTTTTTTTTTATATTACTTGTTTTTTAAATTATGACGGCAACGCACGGCTATTAATGAAAATTGATTTCTTGGCCAAAATGTAAAAAGTTTTGTAGAGAATCACTTGAATAATAATTTCTCAAAAACATTTGAGCAATAACGGTCTTTTGATAACCTTACATGTACTTTTATTATTTTATTTTTAATCAAGCAATCGGAAATTGATTGCATATAAAAAGAAGTGATTCATTGAAAAACAAAAATATAATAATAGTAGTTTATTTAAAAATAATTTGGAATAAAAATAATCCATATATTTTCTTCAATTTGCTATGTATTTGGCATCTTTCAAGGAAATAAATTATTGCCACTATTGTATGGCAAGCCACGCCAAAACATTGAAAAGACACTAAATCTTATTAAAAGCAATATATATATATTTGTTTATACATTTCTCAAAATTTGTGTATGTCTGTATATTGTCTAAACCAGGCCACATTTACATCCGAAATTTCCCTCTCCTGGCGTAGATATTTCTAATACATAATCTAGTTCAACTGAAAAAATTAAATTGGATCAATATTCAAAAAAAAAAAAAAAAAACATTAACAAAATACACTTTTTATGACAATTAAGTGACTCTTAGGGCGAATTTTTCGAGGTTGATATTATTTTTTAAGCTGTTCTATTCTTCACAAACAGGATGACATTAAATAAAAAAAAAAAAAAAAAAACAATACGGCATAATAACCTTCCGAATTGTAACTACTAAAAATGTTTTTAATAAATAAGAAGAATTTGCATTGACATTTTACCAATAAATATCCCCTTTAATCCCTAGACCACTTGTACTTCCGAAAAGTAACTAATATTGCAATCAAAGTATAAAACTATTCCTTTACTTTACTGCTTTTAGGTTACCGAATTTCTATTCAAGGAATTCTACAATGGATGTGCGAAACGTAATAGCTATTGGAGTGATATTATGTGGCAGGGGTTTTCTCCACTTTCTGTTTCGAAAAATTACATGTGTTGAAGTCAAGATACATACTATAAAGACTCTTATAACCTTTTGCAAGAAATCGCACAAAAATCTAAGTTCAAACAATATAGTAAGCAGATAGAGAAAATTTTATAACATGGGGAACTTGAATTCTAGATTGGGACAAAACTTTCTGTAAAGTTCTTGACACGGAATATTATAGAAGCAGCTATTTTAACTAGTTTGTGTGAAAGAAAAGATGTCTTCATTTCCCGGATGTCTTTGATTACATCCGGCAAGCTGTCATATTTTCATAATATTGACTGAATATGAAAGGTTACATTTCCTAACACGCCTTGCTTCTGCTATGTCTATATACATAGCGCAAGTCTTACAATCATTTAAAATTGTTGCGATTGATTTGAAATTGGACTGCGTAACCCATGGTGTTATATGTGTCAATGTCGAATTGAGAGTAGATAAAATTTATTCCTGCTTGCAAATGATGGGAAAACAAGGGATGTTGTTTACTGTCAGGCTCTATCTGATAAGTAAATATAACTTACACGATAATCATGTAATTTTGCTAATTGAAATAATGTTCATAAAAAATAAAATGAACAAAAGTATTTCATCTTGAGTAGAAACTTTTTTTTTAACCTGTATATTACATATCTTTACATTTATGCAATGCTAAATAAACAACCTTTTATTATTCGTTTTAAAATATAATTTATTGGCATCCATGCTAGCAATGAAAAAAATGAACGTCTCTCTTTGGTATAAAGCTTTAAAAATTATTTCTTTAATACAGAATTAAAAAGTTTTATTTCTGAAGCCAGGCAACTCAGGTTATATATGTTATATAATCAAATAATAAGTTCTAATATTTTTGATAGATAGTTTTCTATAGGCAAAACTTTATTAACTGATAATTAGGTAATAAGGTAATTCCAAAATTAATCCTAAGGTAATTTCTGTGATTTCAAAATAAAATTAGTTTCATATTTTTCCAATTTTTAATAACAAATTACCTCAAGATACATGAAATTAAATTGTAGAAACAATAATGATTCTTCATTTCAAACGGAATGGTATCAAATTATTAGATCGAGCATTTCGATTTTTTGTACAATAGAAAAAATTGCAAAACGCCTAACTCTAATAAAACACCTAACACCCTAAAATTACTCTTATTTATTTAAAAGAACTTTTTTTAAAATTAAGTTTATCAAGTTACTTGATATCCTGACAGATTTAAAACTAGTATCACTTCGTCAAAACGTTAATAAAAAAAAATAAATGAAGGTGTACACACCTTTATAATATTAAAGAATAATCAGTTCTTCTTTTTGATCTTTACAGGCGACTGTTTAGTTTTAAATGAAGCAAAGAGAAACTGTGTTTAATTAAACCCTTTTTTACCTCATGGTAAAAAGAACTGAGCTCGCACTCACTGCCAAAAACCTAAAAGAGTGTTCAAAGCAAAACGCGCATTAAAATTGTCAAACCGTTCTTTCCGAGTCTAACAGAATTTGCTTTTGAGATAAAAATCGCTAATTTGTTGTTGCTTAAATCTTTTGTTAACTGGACAAACGGCAAAGGATTATACACTTTCATAAAAAAGGTGACAAATTTTTGTATTTTATGTATGTAATGTAATTTAAAAAATGTATTTTTACATTTAATTGTATCGAGACATATGAAATATTTCACTGAAGAAGTGTTTTGTTTAACGCTAATCTCTTTGTCTTTGTCAATAGGATGTTGATTCGAAGAAATTTATTTTGACTGGTAATGTTTAGTTTAAAATCTTCTAAATGCATTGAAATCTACAAATATTTTTCATGACTTCATTTAAGGTTCATTGTTTACTAAATGTGAATTATAAATATTTCTTAATTTAAACTATATTATTTCTTATATATAATTTTAACTGACTCTATCATATTGTGATAATTGATGTGATCTTAATTTAAATAATAATTTATTTTACAGTACGTGATTCAATTATTCAGAAAAAAAATTCTTTAAGCTTAAAGTTTTTGAGAATAATTTTTTTTTTAATGCAATTATGATTCTTTTAAATGCATTATATTAACGAATTCAACTACTGCTGTGCCAGCAACGATTGAATTAAAAGATATTATATCAAATGAAAGAATTATTAAATTTTATTAGAATTTAAAAAACATTTTCCCCTGCAAAGTTTATATTTATAAAATAATTTTCCAACATTAAAAAACTTTTGAGATACGTTAATCATATTACCAGGTGGGCTGCAAAGTTCGTACGCTAGCATAGAAAAATTCTTTTTTTTTTTTTATAAATTTGATTTTATTATTCAATATAGTTGTCTTCGAGGGCGATACAACGATTATAGCGGACATACAATTTTTCGATATCATTTTTATAGTACGATTTGTCTTTAGTCTCAAAATATGCTTCAGTTTCGGCGATTAAACTCTTCATCGGCGCGAAATTTTTGTGTCCAGCGAACATCCTCTTGAGGTCTGAAAACAGGAAAAAGTCGCTGGAAGCCAGATCTGGAGAATGCGGAGCATTTTGAAATCAATTCATGCAATTTTGCCATCGTTTACATTGATTTGTGACACGGTGCATTGTCTTAATGAAACAGCACTTTCTTCTTCTTCAAATGAGGCCATTTTTCCGTGATTTCGTCTTTCAAACGCTCCAATAACGCTCACGTAATAGCCGCTGTTTTATGGTTTTTTCCTTTTAAGATAGTCAATGAATAATACCCTGCGTATCCCAAAATATTGATGCCCTAACCTTGCCGTCTTTCCTCGCTTTGGAGTTGGTTCATCAAGGGCAGTCTACTCGGATGACAGTCAATTGGACTCCGGTGTGAAATGATGGAGCCATGTTTCATCCATTGTCACATATCGACGCAAAAATTCGGATTTATTACAATTGAACAGCTCAAACACTGCTTAGAATCATCAATTCGTTGTTGTTTTTGGTCGATTTTGAGCTCGCGTGGCACCCACTTTGAACAGAGCTTTCGCATATCTAAATATTCATTCATGATATGCCCAACACGTTCCTTTTGATATCTTCAGGGTCTCAGCTATCTCAATCAACTTCATTTTATGGTTAATTCAAATATTATTTTGTGGACTTTTTTTGATGTTTTCGTCGGTATATCTTTGGGGCGTCCACTGCTTGCATATATGTGCTCATTTCGTCTCGTTTTAAATTTAGTAAACCACTTCTCACGGTTGATTTTTCCTGGTGCAAAGTCGAATAATGTTTGTCAAGCCAAGCCTTGGCTTCAATAGTATTTTTTCGCCAAAAAAGCAATGCTTTATTAAACACGAAATTCCTTTTTTTTCATTTTCAAACTAATAAAAAAAGTTGCTTCACTAAAAAAAGCTATTTCACATACTAATAGTGCAACAGCTGTCAAATTTATACACGTGTCTTTTGAAGGTTGGGCTAACTAAAATTATATGGATTTAATACTAGTATCGCCATCTATGTGTCAGCCTATGAACTTTTCAGCCTTTTGTTATTTAGTAATTATTGAATGTTTTATTAAATATGTTTTGATGATTAATTTCTTCTTGTCGCATATAGCGTAAATTTTATTCTATTGATTTAAGTATGACACCATTTTTCTTGTGTCTAAGAATTATTTTGTTAGGAAAGTTAGTTGGCAATTAAAAAAGTGAGTTGGTCCTAATATGATTTCCACCAGTGTGGTGTACTGCAGTCATTTGTTTCAAAAACTAGTAGAATCAGGGGATGACTTTAAAATGAGTTATCGACATTGGTCCGTTTCTTGGGTTAAACGGATTTTCTAAGATTTATCCTCTAAAATTATCAAAATTCTTATTATAGATCATCTTTAAAATAATCATTTGATATTTGATTTTTATACAATCAATGAATGAAACAAAGTAAGCAGCTATAACTACAACTGCAGCGAGATGTTTTCTTATGAAAATTAGTAATTAGTAATGCGTATCATAAGTAAAGAGGGAATTATAGGACGGCAGAAGATCTTCTTGTAATCTAATTTGGTTCGTCCCACTAACAGAGAGGATATTTTGACTGCCAATCGCGTGCTTCTTGCTATCAATAAAGCAATAATTAAAATAATTACTGCAGTTAGTGCTAGTGGGTGTGAAATTGCTATATTAGACGTTAAAAATTTTCATTCTAAAATTATCTCGAAACCAAATAAACTAGCTTGCCATGATCGGTTACGTGCTCTATCGACTCGGCTGTCCAGACGACTACTGTGCTGAGTTATTTTGTTATAACATTATTGAAATGAAAATTCGAGCAGATAAAAGTTGGTTGGGAGATTTTAACAGTAATTATATCAAAAAATAAAAATTATCCTAGAACCAGCCAGCCTGTGCAATGCAGAACTCGTTACAGTGTGAATTACCATTTTTATAACACTCGTAACAATATTTAACTTTTGAATTTTTAATTTTTTTAAAAGCTCTTATTCTAGTTTGGCATTTGGATGCACTGCCGTGATCAATAGATAAGAGATAATATTGATAAATATCCGGTGACCATTTTATTAGTCTAGAATATGAAAAAAATCTTATATGATTTGAATAAAAGAAAAAATGTCTGATTTATTTAAAATTTAACATAATGATTATTTAAAAACAAATAGTTAAGAAAATTCTTGAAATGTGTAATTCATTTTCTTTCATTAATTTAGCTAATTGGATTATCTTACTTTTTTTTTTTTCTTGATGGATTTTAACAAACAACTGCCATTCTGCATTAAAGTATTGCAGATGGGTTTTTCTTTTCCCTTATCTTTGCCTTAAGTAAAGTTTGCAGTTAAATTGAAAGAATCTTTTTTTTTTTACCATTATCTCACTCTAAGTTGTTGCTTAAAATTGAATTACATTTTAATGATAGCTTTTCAACAAATCTTTTTGAATTTATTGCAGCTATTTTCTGACTTATATTTTTAAGGAATTTCAATGTCCTTTCAAATGATTTTTACGTAAAGAAAGTTCTTTTTTGTTTGTTTTGCTCGTTAACTAGTTTATTTCACAATTTTGATTATAAATCTTTCACGAAAAAAGCCCTTTATTTTCTATCTTGTTTAGAGAGTAGATTGAATTAATCTATTAATAAATAGAATGGTTTATGCATTCTAAAACTTAAAGTATTCACTTTGAAAGACTTTGATCAAGGTAATGAGAGAACATTTTACTCAAAAAGTTATATAAAAGAAAACAAAACTTGAAAGTCATTTTAATAAAATTTGAATGACTATTCTAAATAAAAATACTTGTAGATAAATTATGAAGAAGTTTCTTTTTTTCGCAATGTGGGAATTTCAAAATTTATATCCTTAAATTTCCATTAGTGATTTTTAGAATCAAATTATGTTAAGAAAAGAGGTTATACTAAGCATATAAAATTATAATTTATAAAATCATTTTTATGTAACTTAATAATTTCTGGGAAGGAGAACAATTTGAATTATTGATTGGGTTATAATTAATTAACTAAATCTGAAAATAAAATTTCATATTAACTAAATCAAAAGGCTAAAGTGATCAAGAAAAATGATTATTAGCATGTATCTACGGAGATTCCCGATTATCCTAATCCTGCTTAACCAATTTCCGCCTTAAGCGAATTTCTAAAGAAACATCTTTATGGCCCTTTTTTTCCCCTTATAATCTGAAAATCTTTACGACTTTCCTATCGTCTTCCATTTCAGTGTTAAGCAGCGCATGCTCGTTTGAAAAAGGGGATAGCAATAAAGTAATTCGCTCTATTATTTCCCAATCTTGAAGACAGGGGAATCTGTTTTATCCGAAGTTAGTTTGGCCCATATTATTTCGGATAATCGGGATTCTATTGCACTATATAATAACAATAACATAACAATATTATATATAAAGAATATAATGCTAATGGAAATATTCTTCTCCAAATTTTTACTTTATTAATGAGTATTTGATTCCTGAGATTTTCTTAATTAATTCTAGTTTGTCTTATTTTTTTTTATTTATGGATTTTTATATGGCTAATAAAGATCTAAGAATTTCCTATCGAATTATTTATTTGTCTTTGACAATCTAAAGTCATCAGACAAAGTAACAAAGCAACTAGTCTTCTCTTTGCACTACACAAGTATAACATGAGGCATGCAATGTAGATAATTTTCCCCCAAAAAATTGTACGCAATACAATAAGACACATAAAAGAAATCAATAGGCCGATTTAAGCAAATTCAATACAAATAAAAACTAGAAAATTTTAAAACTTATCAATAAGTTCAATTCTTTTAATTTATGCTCATGACACAATTTAATTCATTTATTTATAAATATACTAAAGCAAAATCTAAGTATTTAAAACATAATAAACAAGCTAATGATATATATATATAATTTTGATATATATATATATTATATATATGATATACATATATAAAAATATACATATAATATGATATAAAATCATATATATATATATATATATATATATATATATAAATATTTAAAATATAATAAAATATAAGTTTGTGATATATATATATATATATTATATATATATATATATATATATGATATACAATATGTATTCAGAACTGCTAAATAAATTTTACCAGCAAATAAGAGTATTTTTTTTTTTTTTGTAAATAACATTTTAAAGCTGCTTTTGAAAAATATTTTCTGATTTAAGAAATTTATAATAAATATAACCCATGACAGATTCCTATTAAAAATATGAAATATGTAAATAAAAAGATTTATAAATAGCCTTTGAAATTTGCTCGTATTTTTATGAACGTTTTTTCTCTTTTCAAATAGTAGCTGTGATTTTTTTTTAAACTTAACTATAATTAGGATTAAATTATTAAAAGTTATATATATAATGAATTAAGTGACTGCTTTTATTGTTAAGCTTCTTCTTTTTTCTTCTTAAAAATGAATTTCGCTCGGGATTATTACACCTGTTGCCTCTTTTACAGGGTCACCAAAGAACCCACAACCGCGTTGTTAGTAATTCTTGCCTAATGTTGTGTAAATGGACATATTATAGATAAAAATATTTTCTTAATAATAATATTTTCTTAATATATTCTAAATAATTTAAATATGTACGTTTTCATATCTGTTATTATTTAATCTACTTTTAATTAGAAAATATATCTAAATACAAACATATTTCTTCAAATTTGTGTCTTGTCATATTAAGTAATCGAATATTTGCAATAGTTATAAGTTCGATTACCTTGATTTTTGCAATATTATGTAGGCGCAATTGCTAACATTTATAAAAATTCACATTTTTGAAAACAGTTTATTTAAATAGTTTATTTTTTATTCATAATAATTGTTCTTTGTAGAATTTCTTATCCATTATATTAATAGCGACTATCAGTTTAAGGAGTACTTTTATTTGATATAACCTTTGAAAAGTACTTGAAGTGCTCTTTATAATAATTATTGAAAGAAATTTTGTTAATTCAACTATTTTATGAAAACATTAAAGGTTTTATTTGCAGTCATAAAGAAAACTACTTGAAAATGCTCTCTGTAAATAAAGCGAAGTAATTACTTTTTTTATTTGCAATTATTCCCATTAGTAAAGTAATTCCAGTTTCAAATAAATGACAGCAACAGTAACAAAAACTGAATTAGAATACCTTTATTCTATTTAACCAACATACAAATTGCTTGATTTCAAAATTACTGCTTCCCTTAAAACTAATTCCCTCCTACCACTAATTTTAATAATTATCTTTCCCATTAAATGACCTGTAAATGCAAGATTCTAACATCTAGATGCATAGCAGATTAAAGTTCTCGCAAAAGCCTCATAAGTCACTTGTCCTTAGAACAACTGCTACTGTAATTATCTTTGTGCAGTGTCCTGCAATTTAAAATCTAAAAAAAAAGAAGCATGTAGTCTTTTTGTAGCATAATTATAAAGGCAGTATAACCCAGAATATTTTCTTTAATAAGAAAATTGTTTTTTGTTCTTTAAAAATTTGCATATTCGAAAAGTTCAGCACTGTGCAGAAGTTTTTCTAATGAGTACTTTTAGCAATGATGGGGCTTTTCTGAGAGCATGTAAAAACTGAAATTTGGGAGTTAGTTACACGAAAATGCAAATCTTCTTCGATAGTATCTTTGATTTTAAATGCCTAGAATCTTGAAAGAATAAAAAAAACTGAATTTGAATTTATTGAAGAAGTTGAATTAATATCAAAACTTACTTAAGCTTTATTGGGTAATAAAATATAGAGCTTTAATGATTTTCCGTTGAAATGTAATGTACTGTATTAAATCCATTAAAATAGGCAATATTTTACGTGAAATTTTTTCCATTGCTTATTTTGGTTATTGTTTAAAAAATATATAAAAAAATAAAAATTTTAATAAACCACTAATTTAGCGTTTATTCTTATTTTAAATAAGCAGAAATTTTGTCTTATTTACAATATATTTGAATTTGCTTTAATTATAAAACATTTAAAAACTTTTGAATTTATTTATTACTCAGAAGACACAATTTGAAAAAAAAATTAAAATGTGAATTTTTTTTTTTTTTTATGAATTTAGAAAAAAAAGGAACTTTTAAATATTAAAAATTTTATTTATATTTACAAAATAAGTAATTTCACTTCTATGAGTCGTCACTTTGTAGCTGTTATCTTAAAAGTGTCAAATATACTTTAGATTCTGTCTAGGAAATTAATTTCAACAATAAAATTTTTGTGTCATAGTTATTTGCAGGGAGAAATTTATCATTCCCGATCGATAAGAAGTTACCGATGGTGGTTATTAAAAATAAAAGCCCATAGATAATGCTTTGAGTACCTTCATGTTCAGACTTTATTTAAAACTCATAACTTTGTTCTTTATTGAAAAAATATTATCCTTATTTATGAATGATGAATTATCAAACAGATAAACCAAAAATTATTAAAATATGATATCTACATCGCTTTTAATAAAATTTCAGATGTGTAAATCAATTCTGATTTTTAAATATTCAATTTCTCATTTTTTTAAGAAAGTATTTTCATATCGTTCCAATAAAACATATCTTTGTATGGAAGAGTTAAATATAATGAAAAACTTTTAATCTAAAAATATCTGAAACTTAAAATACTCCTCCTCATTATTAATTCAAAATCAATAGACATTTCGTTGATGTTCGCTATTAAATATTCAGACTCATTATTTCCACGAATTCTTTGAATGAATTCGAAAATAGTTTTGGAAGAGCAATAATCCATTTTTACTTCCTGAGGCTATTAGGTTAGGAGATTTATGCAAATTTAATGCCCAAATGTATAATTCTGATGGGAAATTTCAAAGAACACATTTTATACTTAAATTTAATTATTTAGGAAAAATGTGTCATGTAAATTATGGAATATGTCATCGAAAATTTAACATTAAATAATTAATATATTTACATTGATGTTTTGTAAAACATATTTAAGAAACTATTTTCTTCTAAAATAATAGTGCTTATGAATATCTATATGGTGCTATCGCGCTTATGATTAGCCATTAGTCACTTAATATCTGATGCCTCTCAAATATGTAATTATTTTTTCTTATCGTTTAATGCTCAGTTAAAGTTCGTAATTAAACACGAATAGTGTAACCTTAGGGTTTTCTAAATTTACTAAATCTAGTTAATCAAATTACTATAAATCTACTAAAAAATACATGTCCCAGTTTAATTTCAAACATTCATGATTCGAGAAAGAAATTCAAAATTTTGTTGCTTTCTTGATAATTAATTTTAATATCGCGTTTAATATAGGAAGCTCTATTTTTAATTAAAATTTTCTGTTATATTTTAAATTTTAGAAAGAAGAAATTAAAAACCTTATCGGACGGGCTTGTTTTGTTACTCTTTTTGAAGCAAACTGAAATTGGCACTCAAATAACGAATGTATCACTGCACACAAGTTGAAAATTTATCCTTCGTAGCTCAATTTACTGAGATATCCAATTGCTCATTTCACTGGAACCAATGAGTACAGCGTAATTCAAATGTGCATACAATTTCTAACACGCAAATAAGTTCGCCGGAAGTAATTGCCCATCTAAACTCTTCGTATGAATGTCAAGTGTGGTATGCTTCACGTTGAAGGAAACGAAATAAGCACATGTGATATGCATTAACTCCCTTCTCATTGAGAGATAGATGCAACTTAAGATTATTGCAAGCATGGTGACTGTAAAGAATTAGAGATGCAACTTTAAGAATATAGCATTGTTGGTCACTTTAACGAATTAGAGATACCACTTAAGACTATTCCAGCGTTGGCCATTGTAAAGTGTTACAGATCCAACTTAAGACTATGGCATTGTAGAATACTGTAATAATATACTAAAAATCTCTAATATTACATGAGATCATCGTAGAGAATTGGTTTATTTAAACTTTTATTGCGTAAAAAGTATGTTCAAATCCATAAATCTACTTCCAAAAATTCAGGACTATAAAGTTTTATTTTTAATAAAATATTTAAAAGTACATTAAGAAACATTTAAAATCGCGACAAACACTAGACTTCTCCATTATTACTGTTTTCCGAACATCTCTACCATCGTTAAATTCTCTTAAAGGTATCACGATATGGCAGCAATTTCGCTACTTTTCCGGAAATATTTATTTCGGACAAATCCATTAATCAATGTTAAAGTCAGATGGTTGCGAAAAAAATATCTTCGAAGCTACATATAAAAACCGTAGTTGAACTCTGAAAACAAATGATAAACCACTTTAAAAGAACATGGATGTATTACGGAAACCAATAGTATGTTGTTAAAATAATAAATCCATAAATCTACTTCTAAAAATACAAGGCTATAAATTTTTATTTGATAAAATATTCAAAAGTACAATAAGAAACATTTTAAAACCGCGACAAACAACCTCCTAAGATTTCTCCGTTATTTTATTTTCCAAACTTCGAGACTATCGTTCAATCCTGTAAAGGTATCGCGATAAGGTAGCAATTTTGCCACTTTTCCGGAAATATTTATTTCAGGACAAATCCATTAATCAATGTTAAAGTCAGATGGTCGAGGAAAAATATCTTAGAAGAGATAAAAAAAAAAAATTGTAGCTGAACTCAGAAAAAAAACCCCTTAAAAGAACATGGATGTATTAAGGAATTACCAATTTAATGTTGTTAAAAAATAGCTATAATCCATTAAGCATAGAAATTTCTTGAGGGATTTTATTCAAGTCCATTTTTAAAGGCAACAAGAGATAAACTTTAAAGATTATTCACTCGATAGTGTTATTCACAAAATAGAGAATGATGCAATTCATGATTAGTAGGATGACAATTACATAGGACAGAGGAAAATATTAAACTACTGGATCTATTTTTAAAGGGAATTCATAAATTATACGCCTATAAGGCAAGATATGAGAAAGTAAGAATATATAGTTAAATCTTATTTATTACAATAATCCTATATTTCTCTGCCATAGTTGTAACTAAATTTGACATTAACATATATATATACATTTACGTCCAAATTAAACATCAGAAAAATTAAAATAGAATTGATATTTGTTTCCAAAAGTAATCCCTAATTTTCTGCCCAAACTAATATATTTGTAGCAAGATTGCTGCGATTTATTGATGAAATAAATGTAAAATAAATGCAATAGAAAATGAAAGAATTAAATTATCATAAATGTTTAGTTGAGACAAAATAATTCCAACGGAATTGTTTCTCTCGAGCAAGAGACTTTAGAATCTGACATATAGGATCTCCTATATTAACAAACCTAATTTTTTTGTCTCATTCACCGACTGTTTGTATTCCTCCATCTAGAAATCTATACCATCCTGAAATCTATGAATGAATTATTTTGACAAAACTCTTCTAAATATACCAATGTTAATTTGAGATATTAGAAAAATATTGCTTTAAAAATCGTTCTAAGCCTCAGTTTTCCCTTTGTGGATCAAAGTATTATTCTTAAATACTACTTCATGTCATCGTAATTCCTTTGTCATGTCGTGTTGACAATGAAATTATCTTTCTCCTCGAAGAAGCGCAAAATCAATTGTCATTTTTCAGCAAAATATCATTTCCTTTCTGTCATTCCGTCTCTTTAAAAAAAAAAACAAGAATTATTTATCTATAATAACTAGAAATGATATCGATATCTTTGTGCAATAGAAAAATAACTTATTGAAATTTATGATGCACGAAAATCTAAAATCTGTTAATAAAATTTATCATTCTTTTACTATTTCGAAAAATTCTAATGCAATTGTAGATAAAAATGCATGGCGACCGAATGACTAGCGCTCTGACTCGCAGTGCCTCAGGTTCGATTCACACCTGGGCCATGGGTGTTTATAGTGGTTCGAATCCACTTTAAAACCGTAGGTCTCGGTCTAAAATGTCTGTAGCGTGTGGGATGTAGGGAAGACAAACTCACCCTGTAAAAGAAAACATCTCCTGTTTCGAAATCTGCCATGGCAGATGGCCATGGTCCATCGTGGGGCTATTGCTCCACTAATGAAGAAGTAGAAGATCTAAATGTATATTGAAGATAAATGAATTTAAAGTATATCTGGTTTGTAATAAGTTGTTTACCAAACATATGTTATACACAAACTTTAATACTATTATTATTTTTATTCGAATAAATCATAATTCCACTTCTAAAAATAATTTAAAAGGAATCAGAAAGTAGGTTTTCATAATTTTTCAAACTCACCATTGTATTAATTTCATAAATAATATATCTTTAGTCTAATTAGAACATATATTGTATAGACTTCAAATAATTACCCTAACAGCCTTTTAGTGATTGAAGTGTTATTTATTGAATTGTCATCACAACATTATTTAATTTATTAAAAAAAGCTAAAACGTAGATAAAAATTAGAATGTTCTAAAAGTATAAGTATTCACATTTTCATTATTAAATAATTAACAGTCATTAAATTTAATTTTGTTTCAAATATAGAAATACTAGGATGAAAACAACTAAGTTTTTTAACATTCTACAAACCAAGACGTATTTGTTTTTGAAGGAATTTATTTATTTATTAGGTAAACTTTTTATGAAAGCTTGATAATTTTTCAGACTATGATTAAATTTAATTTATGTATTTTACAAGTTTCATCTCTTTAATAAATTTTTAATGAGGTAAACGATGCTAAAAAATCAAATATTAAAAATATAAATTACATTTTCAAATATTATTTCAGAATAATACTTATTTCATTTATAATTATTATTTCGATTTGAAAAGAAAACGAGATAGAATATGTTAAAAAAATTTTCGCTTTGTGAAATCACGCACAGAATTACTGGGATCATAAAAATTTATTCCGGATTTCTTGTCCATTTATTTTCAACTCATTCCAGAAGAGATGTTACAATCTATCCATTGTGAAAGACCCACTTAAATAAACTGCACTCTTTAAAAAGACACTATCGCTTTCAAATAAATTGGGATAGAATTAAAAATAATCATGTATAATGTATTTTCCAGAACTAGTAACTTAATTATGCCACAAATCATTTTATTCCTTTCCGTTAATAAACAAAAGAAAAATGGTAATTTCCAAAAAAAAAATCGCAGTGCATTAAAAAAATTAAGATGCTTATTTTTAAGACAGTTGGGGAAAACATTGAAAGCATTGGCTCATAAATCTTGAAAATGGCTGTTAAAGGGTTTATTGAGTCTTAAGGAAATGTGATTTTTGTCGCCGATAACATCCACTTACTAATCAACATGGATTTCTCGTTGTTGGAGGAAAAGGCTGTTTCGCATTTTGTAGGTCGATTCCAAAAATAAAAAGAATGAATCTTCAATCTCTTCAACTCGATTTCCGAATTTTCTAGGAGCCGGGAAAATTTCCTGAGAAAATGAAGCAGGAAACGCACAAGAGAGGAACTATAATAACATCTGTGTTCTAAGTTCATCATCTTTTCAATATTTCATGCATATCGAAAATGAAATGTGTTCTTATTTTTTAAAAAAAATACCTTCAGTTATTAATGCTATCGTGATATTTGGCATAAATAAGAGAGAGAGTTTTGTTTCGAATTTGGTTTCGTGATGTTCCTTATAACTTCTACAACATTGTAAGAAAAATTTCAGACAGCCTCTTCGGTGTTTTTTTTTATGCGGCAGTTCAATTTTTGAGTATGAATTATTCATTTCGTTCCTTGTTAAATTCCTGAAACATTTAAAATTTCTCCAACAGATTTGTAAGACTTGTTACTACGGAGTTTATAATGTATTTTTACCATATCAATCTGAGACTTGTTTTAGCTCTTTTATTTCAAGAAACAACGCTTAAAATGTTATGAAATTTAAAAAATGAAATTCCCTCATGAATTTTTTTTTTTATGTGTGAACTTATTTTGTTGAACAAATAAACATGTATACCAATGTTCAATACCCCAAGTAATTTATGAAGCATTTAGTCAGGAAGCCCCCTCAAGAGCAGAACCTGTTTTTTATGTTAAGATACTATAAGAGGCAATATCAAGTTCAGACATAGAAGTCAGTTATGTGATGGTTAAATTAACTTTTCATAAATATTGTAAACTACTTCTTAGAAGCTATTTTGAGGATATTTAAATTATATTGTTCTTATATTTTAAAAACTAGACAATTACAGAGCATATGACTTGATATGGACCAACCGTTACATTCAGCACCGCATATTTCATGCCAGTTATAAAACTCATATAAATAAAAATCACTTGAAAATTAGTGTTTGTTTAAATAAAAGTTTTTGAAGAAATGTTTTGCATGTTTGCACGTTGCCTGAGATGATTAATCTGTTTTAAATAATGGCTTATACTCTTACTTAGTTTTTATTGTATAGCTTCACTGTTTTTGGGCCCACGGACTTCTATCCAAGACAATATAATGTTCACACATGATAAAATTCAGACATAGATTAATACATAGGATAGGAACACAAGATTAATAAATAGTATAAGAATATAAAAAAGCCTTAGATTTATTGTTGGGCTAAAAGGATAGGTAGAAAGCGTTATTAATAATATATTTAGGATGATTTTAATTAAATGCAATATATGTTTTCGGCTTACAGAAAAGTTATTACTCTTTTTGGTGGTGAAACAAAAAATCATCGATTGTTTAAAAAAATTTTTTTTATGTATTTTAAACATTTGCAGAATTATTTAAAAGAAGATATTTCTTCGAACGACGGACAAGAAATTTCGTTTAAGCAAATACAAAAAATGTGCAAGAATTTAATGAAACAATTAAGTGATTAACTTATGAAATTGAAACTTCAAATTCTCATCAGCACAGAATCAAACAGCAGTTTATATTTATACGTGTTCTAATTTTTTAACCCATTTCATATGATTAATACAATTAACTGCAGTTCAGCATTTGTATTTCATTTTAAAAAATTTTCTAATTTGTATTTCTTAAAAAAATTAGTAGGAACAATTAGAATATCTGTTTAAAATGTATTAAGATATCTTGCTAAATATTACAAATCCATTTATCTGAATCTGAAATTGTCTTAATGTACAAAATAGAACAAAGTTATCATTCAACTTAGTCATTGTCAAATATAACGAATATGGCATAAAATAATTTCCCTTTTTGTTTGCTGTGAATTAAACACATTAGAATTTATATCCTATAATCACTTTCAATTAAAATAGCCTTTTAAATTAAAATATTAATTTCTGTTATGTTTACAATTCATTACATAGAATAAAATATTTTTTATGTACCAAAATCTAATACAACGTTTGCATATTTAATCTATGCTCCTTTAATCCCTTCTGAAAACAGTTAATTCTTAATTTAAATAAAGTAAAGGTTCCACAGTATTTAGAAGATTAAAGTTTTAAGGATTATTTAATTTTTAATAAATTTCACAAAATAATAATCTAATAAAATTCTGAAAATATCTCTTATTTATGTTACAGTACTGTTTACCTAACAACAGAAAATATATATGTTTTATAATTCTAGTTTCATTCAATTTAAATTTTAAATAAACGATTTTATTTACCAACCTTTTAGTAAAAGCAAAAAAATATTAATCAATTAATCAGCGCAGTAATTTATTAATATTTCAATATTTCAGTTCTTTCTTGATCATCCTTCGCATTTTATCCCATGAGAACAATAAGTACTTGATTCCACGCTTTTCGGAAGGCCATTAATTAATATTTTCCTTCTCGTATATCATATTAATAGAGACGCAATATTGGAGATCTTACAGCGATAATCTACAGAAGTTCGTTCAATACTAAATTATGAAAAACCTGCACCTTTAACGGGATTTTAGAAAAATATCGCCAATGAATCATTATTTGATTTCATGTATTTGAATATCTTTCATCAATACTTTTTTTATCATGTTGTTCGTGGTATCAACAGAAATGCACAAAAATATAGAAAATAAAGATTTGGAACCCATTAAATATATTTTATATATAAAATAAATATATATAAAGGAGCTTATCTCCTTGGTTTAAAACTTACCAAATTATCTCTTTAATAAAGAATTAACATGTTTTAGGGTATATAAACTTAGGGTATATGTGTTCAAATGATGAGTTTAATATATAATAATATATAATCAAATAATGAGTTCTAATATTTTGATTAGAGTTTAATTTCTATATGTAAAGCTAAATCAACTGATAATTAGGTAATTAAGTTATTCCAAAATTAATGCTAAGGTAATTTACGTAATTTCACAGCAAAATTAGCTTCATATTTTTCAATTTTTTAATAACAAACAACTTCGAGTAGGTAACAAGCATATACACAAAACTAAATTACAGAAAAATATTATAATTCCCCAATTTAAACAGCATGCAATCTAATTATGAAATCGTGCCATTCAACGTTTTGGCTAATAGAAAAAAAAAAATTACAAAAACACAACTAAATTTAAAAAAAAAAAAAAACAACGCTTATTTATTTAAAGAGTATTTTTAAAATTAAGTTTATCGCGTTACTTGATGTCATGACAGATTAAAACTAGTATCATTTGGTAAAAAGCTTAATTAAAAAGAAATGGAGGTATACATATCTTTATAATATTAACCGAATAATCAGTTCTTCTTTTGATCTTTACGGGCCGCTGATTAGTTTTAAATGAAACAAAAAAGAGAAAATGCGTTTAATTAAACTATCTTTTTTCCCTCATCGTAAAAAGAAATGAGCGTGCACTCTGCCAAAAACCCGAAAGAATGAGCAAAGCAAAACGCGCATTAAAATTGTCAAACCTTTCTTTTCCGAGTCTAACTGAATTTGCTTTTGAGATAAAATTGCTCATTTGTTGTTGTTTTAAATCTTTTGTTAGCCGGACAAAAAAGAAAAAGGCTGCGCGATTCTAAGAAAAAGGTGACAATGTTTTGTATTTTATGTATGTAATGTAATTTAAAAATATATTTTAACATTTAATTGTATCGCGACGTATGAAAATTTTCACTGAAGAAGTATTTATTTTACGCTAATATCTTTGTTTTTGTCAAATATGAAGTTGATTCGGAAAATTTCGGATTTATTTTGACTGGTAATGTTAAGTTTAAAATCTTCTAAATGCATTGAAGTCAACAAATATATATTCATGACTTCATTTAACAGTGAATTATTAATATTTCTTAATTTAAACCATAAAATAGCTTATATATAATTTTAACTGACTCTATCATATTGTGATCACTGTTATGACCTGAATATAACTAATAATTCATTTTAATTGTAAATGATTAAATTATTAAGGGAATTTATTAAGTTTAAATTGTTTTACGAAGCATTTTTTTCTTACAGAATTATGATAACTAACTGGTACTTTTAAATGCATTATATTAAAAATTCAACTACTGATGTGTCTTAATTGAATTAAAAGCTGTCTTAACACATGATGGAATTATATAAATTTTGCCCATATATATATTAGATTTAAATAAAAAAATTTTCCCACGCAAAGTTCATATTTATAAAATAATTGTCAAATCCAATAAAATTTTGACGTAAATTAATCATATTAAAAACAAAAAAGTTCAAATCTGTGAAAGAAAATTTACCATGGTTTATTAATTAATTAAAGTTTAATGGTTTTAATATAAATATTGAAACATTAACATACTTTTTGAAAATATTATATATGTTTGCCATAAATAAACACTTTTAAAAAGTTTTTACAAGAAAATTTAAAACACAATACTTTCTTCAGAGAAATAAACTTTATTTAGTGTTTGCAAATATGAATTTCTGTTCTTGTTCTTAACGAATCCATTTATATTTAAATATTTTTGTAAAAACATTATATTGCATTCAAACAAAATTAATCCACCAAAAACTCTTCCGCCGAATATTAATTGGGTATCTATTCGTTTTTATAAATCCTAGAGGAAATCATTGTAATTCAGACGAAATAAAAAATTAATTTCTCATGTCGGCAATCATGAAGTACACCCAGTGATTTTAATCTTTCCATTGATTCAAAAGCGTTTTTTTAAATAAAATAAAAAATATAGATAATGTTTCCAATGTTTAAGAAGAAAAAAAAAGGAAGAAAATTAATTAAAATATTACTTATGCTAGTGAAGTGCAAACTGTACGTAAAGTTTTTTTTTTTACTACATTCACGAGAGAGAATGATTTGAACGAGCACTTAACATATTATTTAATGAAACAAGATATAATTAGCTAATGTGACTCATTCAGAAGAGTTTTAATTTTAGAAAGATGCTTATGTGAATATTTACTCATGGTTAGAATTATGATTCTTAAAAAAAAAATAACTGTAGTTTTTTTTTTTTTTTTCCGTATTGGTAGAATTAAGTAAAAGAGGAAATGAAGTCTTTGACAAAAAAATTTCTTTTTTATTATTTTTAGATTATAACCTTTTTATTATGATATATTGAATTGAGTTAAATTATTATTCAATTTTCATTTCTTTTTTTCGATTGCCAAAGCTTTTTTTTATCGTGTTTCTAATTAATCTCCGAGATTTTTTATATTTTCGCTACAAACTATGAACTCTTACATTTAATTTTATTTTATCTGTATTTATCTAACAATTGCTTTATAAACTTTCCTGATTTTGGTTGTCAATTATAATTTTACAAAAAAAAAAATAAGTTTTCTCATTATTCAATTCTAATTAGTGACTTATTTGAATGTATATGTATTATGAAAAAAATCACTATGATGGTAAAATCTATGTAGAATAATAATAATTGAAAACTTAATGCTATTCTAATATTATTAAATATTCTAATATTTAAAGAAATATTTTCTAAAAAGTTAAACCAAAACAGACTAGCTTGTTAATAAAATCGCCCTGAACTCAAGGCACTGATTGTTCGTACTCTATCGACTCAGTTGCCCAGACTAAATTAGTGTATGGGAGATTTTATTATAACATTATTCAAGTTGGTAAAAAATTCGAGTTGGTAAAAATTGGTTCAGGAGACTTCCATAGCAATTATTTCAAAAATTAAATAGATCCCGGAATAAACCAACCTGTGCAATGTTGTTGTGTTACAAAATGAATTTTAAATTATTTTACACTAGTAACAACATTCAAATTTTGAATTTTAGTTTTGAATAGCGCTTATTCTAGCTAGGCATATGGTTGTACTGCACGTTCAGGGAGATAATAGATAATATTAATGAAAATCCGGGTGACCTTTTAAATAGTCTTGAATCTGAAAAAAGCTTGAATAGTTTGAATAAAAGAAAAAAATGTCTGATTTATTTAAAATTTAACATAATGACTAGTCAGAAAGCAAATACTTACGAAAATTCTTGAAATGTGTAACTCATTTTCTTTCATTAATTTAGCTAATTGGATTACCTTACTTTATTTTTAATTGATGGATTCTACAGCAAACAAATGCCATTCTGCATTAAAGTATTGCAGACAAGTTTCTTTGTCCGTTATTTTTTTTGCCTTAAGTAAAGTTTGCAGCCAAAATCGAAAAAGAATCGTTTTTTTTACCATTCTCTCACTCTAAGTTGTTGATTTAAAAAGTAATTACATTTTAATGATAGCTTTCAACAAATCTTTTGAATGTATTGCAGCTATTTTCTGACTTATATTTTTAAAGAATTCTCAAAGTCCTTTAAAATGATCTTTACGTAACGAAAGTTTTTTTTTGTTTGTTTTGCTCGTTAATTAGTTTATTTCACAATTTTGATTATAAATCTTTTTCATGAAAAGAGCTATTTCCTATCTTGTTTAGAGAGTGGATTGAATTGACCTATTAATTAATGGAGTGCTTTATGCATTAATTTAAAGCATTAACTTTGGAAACTTTGATTAAAGTTAATGAGAAAACATTTTACCAGATGAGGATTTATGTAAGATTAAACAAAACTTGAAAAGTCATTTGTATAAAATTTGAATAGATATTCTAAATAAAAATATTTTTAGATAAATTATGAAGAATTTTCTTTTCGCAATGTAGATATTTAAAAAATTTATATTGCTAAATTACCATTAGGATTTTTACAATCAAATTATGTTAAGGATTTGAGGCACAATGAAGCTTATAAAATTTATAATTTAAAATCATTTTAATATAACTTAATAATCTCCGGAAGGGAAGAGTTTGAATTCTTGATAGGAATATTATTAATCATCTAAATCTCAAAAAAATTTTCGTATGAGTTAGAGGCAAAAGTGATAGGGCAAAGAAAGTTCCCGGTCTTATAGTATTCCCATCAATTGCTACATTCCGTTGGGTTATTGAACATTAGCATATTTCTAATATGTATTCGTTCTGTAAAATATGTTCATACATCGAAAATTAAAATTCGTGGAAGTATTTCATTTTTTTATTGTTACTGTTTAAATTTAAAATTCACCATAAAGAATAATTAACATATTTTGTGATTTTCTATATACATTTTC
>BPLR01011285.1:0-28017 GCA_021605095.1 Caerostris extrusa
GTTTTAAATATATTTTAAGATGGTTTACTTGGTGTTGGGTGAAGTAGATAAAAAATAAATTTTGGCGGGTATCTATGATGTTGGTTTTGAAGGCTTATTCAAACAAACAGAGAGAATTGTCTTCACTGATAGATATTTGCCGGAAAATAGACGAAATAAACTGAAAAGTCTTTCTTTTGAAGTAGGAGTAGGAGTATTCGAAGTAGCTATTTAAGTTACACTTTATCTTTACTGCTGGATATTAAAAATTAATTCAATTTAGTTATAAGAAATCTGAACCACTATTTTCCGTTATTTACAAGTGGCCATTGCAAGGACTTTTTATTGATTTGGTAAACAGTATGAAGGATTACATCACAGAGGAAATATTTTATGAATTGCTCAAGTATATTTTATATGAAAAAATTATTCGTAAAACAGATTGATTCATTACTTGATGTCTTCAAATATTGTAATCAGTTCTGAGAAGGAAAAAGGTATAATGCAAAGAAACAAAGAATGTTTCGTTACATAAATTTTGTACTTAAAAAAGACTTGTGTAAACTGTACAGTGAATTTGAAAAAGATGTTAACCTGATCCCACAATTACGGCTGAAGTAAAACGAAATTCCGAAACCAATGAATAACATATTTTTAATTTCTTTATATATTTGGAATAAAAGTTGTATAATTGAAAAAGTTCTTAAAAGAACTAATGCTTTACGGACAAATATGTTGACATCTGCTATTTTTTGACGTCATGTTAGATTTGGACGAATTATTCAATCACCTTTTATTTCATTTATTTTTAATAAAATTATTTCCAAATATTCTTATTATTTTAAAACGCAGTAATAATATTTTTTCAGTAAGTAATGACTAATATCTTTTATCGTAGATTTATTAAGAGACTGTTGTTTCTTTTTATTTATCTCAAGACTGTCGTTTCTTTTTATTTATCTCAAGACTGCTCTCTTTTTATTTATCTCAAGACTGTCGTTTCTTTTTATTTATCTCAAGACTGTCGTTTCTTTTTATTTATCCTCAAGACTGTCGTTTCTTTTTATTTATCTCAAGACTGTCGTTTCTTTTTATTTATCTCAAGACTGGTCGTTTCTTTTTATTTATCTCAAGACTGTCGTTTTTTATTTATTCCTAAGACTGTCGTTTCTTTTTATTTATCTCCAAGACTGTCGTTTCTTTTATTTCTTAGTGGTTGCAGTCATCTTGTGTATGCGTGATATGTGATTTGGATTTGGAACATAATTGAACATCAAACTGTGTAAAAGATAAATCCTTTATAGATTAAATCGGAAACGATAGTTGTCTTTGAAAGATTGCATTGATTGGCTTCCCTGGGGGAGGGGGATTTCTATACTTCTGTGCCTGAATTTACGGATTTACCTGAGTGCATGCTTTTACCATCTAGAACATTTGGATTTTCCAATTTTTCTTATGAACTTAAGATGGTATTTAGTGACAAAATTTTTACTAATTTTCTTTAAGCTTTGACTGCCCATTTATTTTTTGAGCTTTTTACTTTGTATTTTCTTCCAGATATAAAACGTGTATACCAATCTCATCCTTTAAATCTGTTCTTATGAACTTAACGTTAAATTAAATCTCGGCGTTTTGGTTGATTAGAACTGGAGAAAGAACTAGCGTTCGACGCCTTGATTTGTTCTTGAAAGTTTTTCAGTGAGATTGTTGTAGTGTCCAGCTCAAACAGTTGTAGTGTAAAAGTCTTTTATATATTTTCTCAGTTTCACCACCACCTTTTTTATCCACCTTTGAAGCCAGCTTTTCTGCTGCTAATAATTTCTGACTATTCAGGCTGTTGGTTTGCTTTGTTTAAATTTTCTTCCTCCCCCAGCCCACCACGCCATACAACGGTAACGCGGTCTGATGGCCAATTGGCTAGCGCTCTGGCCTTTGGTATCAATGATTCAGGTTCGAATCCTGACGGGACATGGATATTTGTGAGTGGTTCGGAATCTACGTTAAACTGTAGGTCCCGGTCTAATTAGCCCAAAATTTACACAATGACCCTAGAGCTTAATAAACCAAACCAAACATCTATCTTTTACAGTTACATAAATGACATATCTCCAATTTCTTACAAAATATATTTTAGGTGCAATTTACTACAAATTCACAACCTTAATCTTGGAAACAAACGTAAGTATTGTTACTTAAATATTGAGATTGATAATAGCCATCTAACCAAAGTATGCATAAAATTACCGTTGAGAGACAAACCAAACCATCCAACGGTAATATGTTTTTAACATGCAAGCTGGAATAGGTTCGAATTTGCTAGCTTCATTGCAGAAATGTGTTAACTTGAGATTTTGTCAATTCCTGGTGTCTGTTGGGAGGTTTCCAGGTTTTCGCCCATATGATATCAAAATGTGATAAGTTCTTCCTAAAAGTAATGTCCTACCCTCATCATTTTTGTAGGCTGTTTGTATTGTATATAAGTGCAAGATGAGATCTCACCTATGTTCAGCTCCTGTTCCGCACCAAAAAACCCTGACTGCCCGTTTACCGACATGGAGGAACGGTTGGATACAGCTTTGCAAAAAGAATACAGTGAGTGTAAAAAGTATTCGTACAGTACGACAATTGATTTAAAAGAGACCCGTTCATAAAAATTATAAACATAAATTCCATTTTAATTAATTTAAATATATAATAGAACATATTTTCTGTAGTTCCATGTGAAATTGACACAAAAAAATGTTATACATGAATAAATATTACAAAAACTGAAACAATCAAACATCTTGTCGAGGTAAAGTATACGTACATAAGGCATATATTGGCCAATACAATCATAATATTTCAGCTTTATACCTTGTAGGATATCCTTTAGCTCGAATAACTACCTTGAGTCTCTTTGGCATAGATTCGTCAATTTTGCTGTTATTGAGCGAGATATGGCGTCCCATTCTTGATTAAGAGCTGATTCCAAATCATTTTTATTATTAGAAATATGTCTGGATCTAATATTTTTATCAAGAACGTCCCATAAATTCTCGATGGGGTTGAGGGTTCGGTGATTGAGGAGGAAATTTCATGAACTTTGGGGTATTATATAGTATTCGGAGCCTTGTGTTTTCGGGCTGTGGGCTTGGGGTCGTTATCATGCATGAAAACGTAATCACCATTCAAGCCCATTTTTGTTGCACTAGGTCCTAAATTATTTTTTAAAATGTCAATATAAAGTTGATGATTCAAAACGCCTTTAATAAAGACTAATTTGCCCACCCCAGAAGCACTCATACAACCCCAAACAAGCAGACTTCCATCCCCATGTTTCACTGTTGGAACTAAATTTTAAGGATGCATTCTGTATTGCACTTTCTCCATGCCATTGGTCTCCCGTCCGATCCAAATATGCTGTCTTTACTTTCGTCTGTAAAGATAATAGTTTTCCAGAAATCTGAACTTTCTTTCGCCAAGCAATACGTTAATGACAATCGCAGCTTCCGATTCTTCCTCACTAACAAAGAATTTTTCGTCTCGCAACACGTCCATGGAAACCTTCATTTCTGCATGCATTTCGAACAGTACTTACGGAGACTGCTGTTCCCATGTTCTTTAGTTCTGATGTTAATGTAGGAGCACTTATTTTGGGATCCTTTTTAATGAACATATCAGAAACCGTCTGTCAGATGATGTCAATAGACATGATCGGCAGTACGAGAACTGTTTTGAACCTTTCCAATGGCAGCAAACTTTTTTTATGATTGACTGCACAGTTGAACGGGATCAACCGACCAGATCAGAAATCTGTTGTACGATTTACCATTTTTACGTAGCTTTAAAATCGGTTCGAAAACACTTGTCTCTTCACTTTTACGACCCATTACAGAATTTCTAGTTTCTCACTGCATTAAAATTTCCACTGAAGAACCTTTTAAGTAACTTACAAGATGACGTCAATTAACTACATCATAATGACTAAACCAATCACAAAATAACTAAAAAATATTTGCATTTCTTTTAGTGTACGAATACTTTTTACACCACAAGATGTTGGATTGTTTCAGTTTTGTAAATATTTATTCATGTATAAAATTATTTTTGTGTCAATTTCACATGAAACTAGTGAAAATATGTTCTATTTATATTTATAATTAATTAAATGGAATTTATGTTTATAATTTTTATGAACGGATCTTTTTAAATCAATTGTCGTACTGTACGAATACTTTTACACTCACTGTACTTGTATTCTTTTTCGAGTCTGTTTCCTTATTTGATATCCAAGAATTAACCTTTCACCAAAGGATTAAAAGGACTATTAATTAATTCACCAAAGGATTTATATTTGATCTTGTAATCCAATTTCCTCAAGCGTACCTCTTAATTGGTGTGATCTCGTGTTTCGCAGTTTGTCTTCCGTCAAGTTTTTCTTTGACTACCCTTCAAATTCTTCTGCGTGACTTCTATATTAAATCCTTCCAGAATTACGCTTTGGTTTGGGCAAACTTCTTTTATCACTCCACGACTTTCGTTTGCATTCCAGTGGCCGCATGCGCAGCAAATGCGCAGAAGGGCTGAGATTTGAATCATCTGGTGGTATGGATATAGTCACTGCTTTCAGAAACGAAAAGACTAGATAGACTGTGGCAACGTTTTTAGCATCGGAAGTCCGGCAACCTGGTGATAGTTTTTCGTGTTTTCACCCATACGATGTGCGTGATTTCTTATTCAAAAACAGCTTTCATAAAAACTAACCTTTCAGGTTGCTTTTTTCCTTCCTTCATTCTTCACATAAAAGCTCCTAGCCTTTGGTACCACAGGCTTCAGGTTCGAATTCTGGCGGTGGCATGGGGGTTTGTTAGTGGTTCGAATCCACTTTAAACTGTAGGTCATCCGCAACTTCGGAATCCACTTTAAACTGCTTTGCCCTCGTGTGCACAAGATGACAGAGCGGCAAACCAAATCCATACGATGTGCAAATGCATTATTTTCGTCATTGCTGTTTCTTTAACGGACAAAATAATTCATATAAAATCTTTCTGAAATAGACGTTGTATCCGATTTAAAAGGAATATTTGAATTATTGAAATTTTAAAGAGTTCGTTTACATTATCTTTAATTGTGAACTTTAAATAAAACAAAAAAAAATTCGTTGTATAAAAGGCATACATTTTTCTCCTTATGCATCGAAAATCAGCTAGGTAAAAATCTAAGTGCAAATAAATAGCATATAAAATATATATATATATATATATATATATATATATATGTGTGTATATATATGTATTCTTCAATATATATGTATGTATTCTTCACGGAGAATTAAAAAAATAAAAAAGCAATAATTCCCTGTATTAGAAAAAAAAAGTTGCACAGAACATATTGATTTGAAATAGCTTTTCATACATGCATCAAAAATAGAGGATTTTGATAATTTGTCCGAGTTTACATACAGTCAGTCAAAAATGTATTGGGACACTTAACAATGCATGACATTTAAAAGTTATTTATATGAATATCAATCACACAAAAAATTAATCAAGATATGGTTTAACATTTGGTATAAAGCAGACAAGGAAAAACTTTCTTACTATTTTAGAATTAAAATTGGTCTAGCATTTTAAATATAATTTTAAAAAAGTTTCGGATAATTTTGAAATGAAAATTTAAGAAATATATAGCTCATCAATAAAATTTCATTTATTACCAATTTTTTTAGACTTTAATTCTTGACTTGGAGTATCGGTTGAAAAGGTTGCGTATGTAGGAGTAGCGAGAAACAAAGATATTGCTGCTGAAGGGAGTAATCTGGTAAAAAGCAATTGAAAATCAATTCGTTGTACGGGACAAATGTTGGATCTCAGCAAGTCTACTGTTTTAATATTTGCAAGTTTAAGAAAATGAACAATGTTGAAAACAAGTAAAATTAAGGGCAACTAATCCAAAAAAACTGGGGCAAAATAATAGCTATACTACCGCTAACTAAATAGCTTTTAATAACTTCTTTAACGTCTTGAATGTAAAAGTATGTTCTGGAAATCTTTAAAATTCTGTAACGGCCAGAAATGTTTGAAGAAACCCATCTCAGAGTATCTTGGAGAAAGCCCTACATAAGCAAAGTAAATCAAAAAGCTAGATTGGCATTTGCTAAAATGTAATTAAAGTAGGCGACAGAATTTTGAAATTTTTTTTTGTGGATGAAGACAAATATAATAAAGTCTGGCGCATACCAAATACGGCATCGCATGTCAAAAATTTACCGCCTTTAGTAAAAATATAGGGGTGGCAAACCAATTAATCTGGGGGTTATATGACGAGCTATCTTGACTACAGTGACTATATCTCGACATTTTCAATCAAAATGCTCTGTTAATGGTATTTATTAAATATGTTGTTGTTGCTAATTCCCTTGGTGCAGGAAAGCTTACATCGGGTCCAATAGATGCTGTCGCAGGCGACTGGCTTAGGGTAATATGAAGATTTACTTTTAGAGAGGAAGGGCCTGAATGGCCGAGTGGCTAGCGCTGGTAGCACAGGTTTCGGGTTCGAGTCCCGGCAGTGCCATGGTTGTTTGTAGTGGTTCGGAATCCACTTTAAAAAGTAAGTCCAGATCAAATATGATCGTAGAGCGTTGCGGAGCATTGTTACTCCGCGTCCGTGGCTTATCTTCAAGTTACACGCACCACCTGGGTAATGCAAAGTGAGACTGAGGCAGAACTTGCCTTAAGGCATCCAAGACCAAGCTGTCTGTGTTTGCCAGCTGCATTAGAAAGAAAAAAAAAAAAACTTTAGAGAGGGACCACGAGGGCTGAAGACTGATTAATCTTCAAGACAGCGGCCAACGATTATATTAGAACGAGACCTACTTTTAAAGTATTCCGAGCCACTAAAACATCCATGGCATCCTGAACTCGAACCTGAAACCTGTGGCACCAAGCGCCAAAACGATAGACACTCGATCATTCAGGCTCCTTTTATTAGATAAATTCATTATTAAAAAGTATAACGAAGAATTACTTTTTGTAAATCATTTAAAAAGAAGTACAGGGGTAAACTATTTTTTAATAGTAAAGAATTTCTTTTTTGTAAGAAATAACATTTTATAGGAAAACTGTGCAAGTTTAACAAATGACTTCTTTTTAGTGGAAGAACAAAATCTGAAGCAAAGGTAATTCAAATAGCACCCCACATATAATAAGAACACGTATTCGTATTATCTATCGGCAAGCTACTAAAAACAAATTGGAGTCAGAAATGCATTGCTTACTGTAGGATGTTATAAGCCCAATTAATTTTGTACAAAAAAACCCTTCAACAGTGCAATATTTTCAATAATATATAACAAAATGGGCAGTAACCAAGATAATCTTTTGTACCACACAGAAGTTCGTTGGTTATCATACGAGAAAGTGATGTAAAAAAGTTGTTAAACTAAAAGTTGAATTACGCATTTTTCTTTTGACAAAGATAAGATTATTTAACGTTTGTTTACTTTATGAATGGCCATAAGGGGCTGTTGATAATCTGTTACTTAGTTGACATTTTTTGAAAAAGTAAACATGCTCAATTTGTCACTTCAAGAAAGAAGCATTTTAACAATGGTTGAAAAGTAACTGGATTCTAACAGAAAATCGTGATATACAGAGAAGATTTAGAAGAGGGATGTATAGAAATATTTCCATGATAGTATGATTTTAACGGAAGTCAAGCAACATTGAGTGCAGTCAATACTTGGGAGGGTGACCACCTGGGAACACCGCGTGCCATTGGCATCCAAATTTTGGCTTGGAGCCTGATGGCCGAGTGGCTAGCGCGCGGTGCCACAGGTTTCGGGTTCGAATCTTTTCGGTCCCATGGACGTTTGTAGGGGTTCGGAATCCACTTTAAACAGTAGGTCCCGAGCCGTAGGTATGACCGTAGAGCGTCACAGAGCCCAATCAGACTTCTAACTCACATCATTCCTAACTTTGTAAAAGGGCAACTCAGCTCTAAGCACAGTGATATAATGCAGTGTATTAGTAGTAGTAGTAGTATGATTTTACTTAATACAATCATAGAAACATACAAGGGTACATATGGAGAAAAAATTAAAGTATGCAAATACATATATGTAGAATGTAAGTACATACGTAACAAAATTTTTACATCTATACAATTAAAAATTTGGAAACAGGATTTTTAATCAATTTACTGTTAAAACAGAATTCCAATGAGTGAAACTCGGAATGAACCCATTTAATAAAAAAAAATGTAATAACATATTTTTAGAATGACATGAGAAAAAGAATGTTATTCTCCGTGTTTAAAGAAAAAAACTCTTCATGATTGGTGGATGGGAATGGAAACTGAATATTCAGATTTAGTAAATAAAGCAATCTTGCCATTTGGTTCTACAGTACACAAATAAATCAGATCAGTTAGAATCGAGTTACTTTAACAGAGGGCATTAAAACAGATTTTTCCGATATTACTAAACAAATGCAATCACATTGGCTACAATAAATTCTAATTAAAAAAAGGTAATTTTGTAATTTAGTTTAAATGTTTGCATATTGTTTAAAGTAAGTAAATAATAAATATTAATTAGATTTCACCACACACACACATTGTCGCCCTTGATTGTGAAAAATCTTTTAAAATTAATTGTAAAGACTAAGGATACATTTCTATTGGCAACGAGACGCAGACGCATGTTCAACTTTGGTGAACGGCCTGGTGGCTAGTTCTCTGGCCTTTGGTATAATAGGCTCCAGGCTCGAATGCTAGCGATGGCATGGATGTTTGAGAGTATTTCGGAATCCACTTTAAACTGTAGGTCCCTGCCTAATTAGCCCAAAGTGTGCACAAGATGACCGTACAGCGGCTAACCAAAGCAATCAACTTTGGCGAATCAAATTAGAGATAGAGAATGATTGACAGAATAAATTAAACACTATTGTCAATCATTCACTATGCTAATCTGATTCTTCAAATTTGACGTCGCGTTGTCAATGGAAATGCACCTTAAATGGTAGAGTGCATTCAATAAGCATTTAAGATATATCATTTTTAAAATTTACTGTACATCCAATATATTTTTTAAAAAATAGTTTGTGGTTTTTTTGTTTGATAAATATATTAACTGTTCTATATGTTGTTACAAAATGAGATATATATTAAAAATCAAATCAACGTTTTCAAATAATATAGAAAATTTTCTTTTTTGGATAAACATTTCAAATTAAAATTAAAAAAAAAAAAAAAATCAATTTTTTTCGTTCTGCTTTTATAAAATCTCGGCGGCTTGGTGGCCAATGTGATACCTGTGATACCGAGAGCCAGAGGGCTAGTCAGTTGGACATTAGGCCCCCTTACATGCAGTCCGAGGTTTTTCTTAGAGGTCCAAGAATTTTTTTTTTCTTCTAATGCAGGTGGCAAATAGACCGAGATCTTCGGCATAAGGGCTGCACCGATGTTACACTCACTTTGCATTACCCAGGGGGCGTGTAACTTGATGGTAAGCCAAGGACGCGGAGTAACAATGCCCCCGCAGCGCACTACGATCCTATTAGGACCGGGACACGGTTTAAAGTGGATTGCGAACCACTACAAACACCCATGGCAAAGCCGGTTCGAACCCGATACCTGTGGTACCGAATGCCAGAGCGCTAGCCATTCGGCCGTCAGGTATCTATGGTACCGAGCGCCAGAGGGCTAGTCAGTCGGCCATTAGGCCCCCTTACATGCAGTCCGAGGTTTTTTCCTTAGAGGTCCAAGAAATCTAAAAGGAGATTTCCCATTTAATAGTTTGAACTGTTTAGATTTAGAATTAACGATTCCTGTTTCATTAATTAAAATTTTTTTCAAGAAATATTTGGTCAATTCCTGCTAAGTGATAATTATTTCCAGACCATATTTACTAAAGTTTTTTTTATAAGGAAATTATAAAATACTGTTTATCTTTTTACTGGATATTGAGGGGCCTGATGGCAGAGTAACTAGTGTTCTGGCACCCGGTACCACAAGTTTCGAGTTGGAATTCCGACGGGTTCCACGGATGTTTATAGGGGTTCGGAATCCACCTTAATCTGTAGGTCCCGGTTTCATATGACCGTAGAGCGCAGAGCCCAATCAGAGTTCTTCTCACCCACATCATTCACAAACTGTAAAAGGACAACCCAACTCTAGGCACAGTAATGTGGTGTAGTAGTAGTAGTATATATTTGAGGACTTAAAAGCCCGATTGCCAAGCGCTCTGGTGCTCGGTGCCCCATGTTTTGCTTTCGACTCCCGGTGGAGACATGGATGCTTGTAGTGGGTCGAAATCCCCTTTAAGCCGTAGGTCCTGGTCTCATATAACTGTAGAGCGTCACAGAGCCGAATCAGACTTCTAACCCCCCATCATTCCCAAACTGTAAAGGGACAACTCAGATTTAGGTGGTGTAATAATAGTCGAAATCTGTTTTTAACTGTTTAATTATTTCACTGGAAATACAAAATAAACTACAAATGTGCAACAAAAGAAAATCAAAGTTTATTTCAAACCATGCATGCGAACAAGCAACGCTTTCTTTTAGAAAATGTTAATAAATTGATTACAATTAATTAATTAATTGCGATTACAAAATATTAGTTGTTGTTTTTCCATTGCGTTATTGATATTAGAAAAAGTTGTTCTTAGTTCTGAAGAAAACTGAGGAGAGCTTCGGTGAATTCTTTGGGGCGGTCGACGTGAACCGTGTGAGTGGCGCCTTCGATTCCGACCAGTTTAGCGTTGGGAAAATGCTTCTTGATAACCAATTCTTCACCGTCTGCAATGAAAGGTGAGAGCTTTCCGTAGATGAAGCAAACAGGACCTTCGAAAACACCCGATGGGTCGCTCATGAGACTCTTTGGGTCGTTCAGCGCCTTCAAGATGGCTTGGTTGTTGTAATTCACGGAGAATTTCCCGTCGGCATTGCGCTGCATGACCACGAATTTCCTCACTGACTCTGGATTCTTCGTGTTCGTCAAGTTATCACCCTCTGGCGGCAATCTTTTGAATATGTGTTCAACATAGAACTTGGCTGCTTCGTCCACGTCCTTCACACTGTCTGGAATGCTGTCCAGTACTTCTTGCGTCAGACCTACAAACTGCTGTACCATTTTCAAGATCTTTGGCGTCAGCTGGCTCACGCTCATGTCTTCAACAACAATTTTCTCTACTCTTTCTGGCGCTCTGAGGGATGTCTTGATGGAAGTGATTCCTCCCATGCTGTGCCCAACAAGGATGGCTTTCTGGACATTGATTTCGTCCATCAAATGAAGAAGATCATCCACGTTGACATCGAAGTTGAAGACGTCGGTCCTTTCGCTAGCTCCATGGTTGCGAGCATCTACGATGATGATCTTTCTCTTAGTAGCTTGACCGATTGTCCTTGGTAGATCGTGCCACAGTTCTTTGCATTGAGTCATTCCATGGAGGAAAATGATGGGCGATTTGGCTTTATCGCATCCATCAACTTCTATGCACTCATAAGCTAAACGGACTGGGATGATCTTCGACATGATTTCTAGATGCTCAGCCCACAGATTGCACTGTATGTTCTACTGAAAGGGAGCAATGGAACTAAAAGTTACAGCTACAATCACGGATAGCGTTACTTCGTTATTAAGTGAAAGATGACGCCTAGAATTAGGGAGGGAAGAAAATCCGTTGCAGACGAAAGAGTATAAATTGGACTATCATTCAATCCTTTTATCAAAGCTTCATTGTATTCCAGGATGCACGCCTGCTTTTTATCTGAAAAACTAAACAGGGTGAAAATTTATCCAAGGAGAAATTTGCCTATCTTTAATATCAATAAAAATATTACTTTTACAAGAGTAACCTAAAGACGCATTAATCGAATGCAATTCAGATGTAACAAATTAAATTGCAAAAAACAAGTGTAATTTTTAGTGATATTTGAACTGACATACAGACATATGTATGTAAGTAAGCCAGTAATGCAGATATATGTAATATGCGTATAGAGCTTATGCCGTTATGTATAAATAAAATCAAAATGACAAAATATTATGGTTGATTTTTAATTTTTTTTTCTAAAATTAAAACAATTATAATAAAAAATCTTAATTCATTCTAAAAATCGTAAAATCTTAAATTCATTCGTAAATTTTCACACAGATGTTCAAAGATAGTGCCAACAACCTAAAAAAAAAAAAAAAAAAAAAAATTGAAATTCCATAAGCCCCGGGAATTTTAAATTGCAAATTGGTCTTACTTTTCGAACACAGTAGAATGTCAAGTCCATTTATCGTAAAATGCTATATTTAAATTACCTTTAACAAAAATTAAAAATTAAAGCTATAGTTTATATAATTTACTATAAATTATAATATTAAAATCTCCGTTTGCATTTATCTCAACTAAATATAGACACTAAAAATTATGCATATATGTAATTGTTTCTTATCCAACTTGGTCAACAGCAACGTCTAGACCACAGGAGGCCAACCCAAAAGATCTTGCGGGCCACTTGGAAATGTACCATAACTCCGCAGCCGCATATAATTATATATTTTATATTAGATTTTGATGCACTATAGACATTTTTTTTTGAGTGAAAAATTGAAACATAATTATTATTTTTGTGTTTACTATTATTCTTACATGTAGACATAGATAATATAATAATAATGATACTAAACACCCATTGTAAAGAAATATGTAACATTAAAAAGGAAATATAAAATATATATAAATATAAACGAAATAAAAAAAATGAAATCATTAAAAAATGTTTATTTTACAAGTGTGATATTTGTTTCTGTACTCTTTCACGTAGCTTTTGCAAATCGATCTCAATTTGGCTATTTGCACATCGTTAATGGGTGTTGCAGGTTAGCGTCCGTTATGTTTGAGCGTGTTTTGTATTTGGTCACTTTCATTTAAAAAAAAAACACGATTCGCAGATTTAAGTTGAACCAAAAGCGCTAACAACTTGAACTGAGAGACTGGTTTGCTCTGATATCAATAATCAACTGTGCTTATTTATTGATGGTCACTTAAAGTGAAGCATAGAACCTGTTATATTAGATGTTTCAAGATGCGCGCCCGTCATGAGTTCTCAGAATATAATTTAATTATTCTGCGAACTCATAACTATAAACTCATAAATAAAACAGGCAATATCTGTCATATGTTCACAAGAATATTATTTTAAAACCAAAGCTAATTTTTCTCATAATTTCGACAGTTAATTTTTCAATATATATATATGCACCCATAATTTTTTTTTTTATACATTGGAATTCACTACTTTGGCCATAAATATACTTTGTAAAAGTGGGATAAATCTTACGAACCGGAAAAATATTCAGGGCGGGCCGCAGGTTGGCCAACCCTCAATTAGACTAACAACTCCAAAAACCTTTATTAAATGTATAAAATCTGAAAAAAAAAAAAAGGACGTAAATAAATAAATAAATTGTTATAAACAGTATAAATTATTAGCAAAAATATTTTTAAATGACATAATTTGTAAATTTTATTGCATGTATTTATAAATATTTAACACAATTTATTTAATATGTAGTATATTTTATTTAAAATATAGTATTTGGACATATTTCAATGCTTAATATAAATTAAAAACAAATGAAATATTTAAGCTGGAATAATATTACGCTTAATTTTACAATATAAAATATTCTATTAAAATAATATAGTTTGGAGTTCACTATGAAATTAAAATACAAAAATGTAAATAATAGCAAACTATATAAGAAATACGTATTTTAAAGGTATAAGAAAAACAAGTAATATAAAAACAAATTTTTAAAGTCAATTACTTCTATTTTTTCACTCTATAGCAGAAAGTCCTTTATAAATAATTTTCATTCATGTTTTTAAGTTTATCTGGCGCCATCTATTTGGTAGATATATGCAACTTAAACTAAAATTATGTAATTAAATTTAATTACTGAATTAATATTTGAAAAACTGTATTAACATCCAGTGTCCTCCACTACAAGTTAAAAAAATGTATTTGAAACTTGAGTGGATGAATTAAAAGTATTTTATGAACGATTGAAAATTTGAACAAGATAATATAAAAACGAGAGGGGCGCTATGTAGCGAGAGGGTGAGCTAATAGAAGGAATTGAAATAGAATCTGAAAAATAAATTTTTTTCCAGCGATCTACACGCTTCGCCCCTGACGGTATTTATTCTTAAATTTATATCCTGCTAAATATCTTATATAAGAGAAATTTTTTCTCACTTATAAAACTAAAATTAATTAATTAAATTTAATGAATGAATTAATATTTGAAAAAAAAAAAAACTGTATTAACATCAATTGTCCTTCACTACAAGTTCAAAAAAAATGTATTTGAACTTGAGTGGATGAATAAAAAGTATTTTATGAACGATTGAAAATTTGAACAAGCTATATATATAGGGAGAGTGTGAATAAATATTTTATTATTGATTAAATTATAACAGCAACAGTAGATTTAATATAGATTTACATTAAAAATTTTTTTATGTAAAGGTCTATAAAAAAATACACGGTACATATCTACACTGTTCTGAATTGGCTAAACGTTTCATGTAAAAAGTTAAAAAATGCTAAACATTTTCATGCCCAGTTTGAAATGTTAATTATTTCAAAATTATAAAAATTTTGGTAAATATAAATATAGCATAGTGTAAAGGAAAATTTAAAGATTCAAGGAATGGAAGGGAAGGATCCCCAATTTTAATGTAGCAGGGAGAAATCAGTAGCGCGCCTAGTATGAATGACGTCATTAAGTTAATGGATATAAGTGACGTGGGAGATCATTAAGCCACCTCCTTTCTAATGAGTGTATACGATGTCAATCATCCTATTTCAATAAATATATACATCATTCATTTATTCCTTTGCTGCCTTCATTAGTCATTTAGCCATTAAGCCAATGAATATAAGTGATTTGGAAGTTACTATAACTGTAGAAGAGCCTACGGACGTTGCTTTCAAAACGGCCAGAAAAACCAGTGTGTCGTTCAAGAGGGCCAGTGTATATGGAGATCATTCTTTTTCAATAAATATTTACACTATTTATTTATTTCTTTGATTTTTTTGAGGACATCATTAATTAATAAATTAAGTGATGTGGAAGGTACTATAACTGTACAAGAGTCTACGGATTATACTTTCAAAAAACGGCCAAAAAGCAGAGTATTGTACGGTTGATCATTCAGCTTCAATGAATGTCTACACCATTGATTCATTACTTTGTTTACTTATTTCATCCATTATCCCTCAATTGTCCTTCTAGCCCCCTCTGCAAACATGTTCACAGAGAAACTACAGTACTGTGCCACTTTCAGGGACACCATTTTGAGTCGATTGAAGAGATCCAATTGAATCGCCACGCCCTTTGAAGACCATCCCTGCCTATGACTCTTTAGCATACATTGAGGATTGGGAAAAAACGTTGGCATAAGTTGCATTGTGTCCGGAGGGGATTACTTTGAAGGCGATGAAATAAATTTGAAAGAATAAAATAAGAGTTTTTGAAAAAAAAAAAAAATAATTGGTCGTACTTTTTGGGCACAATATAACTTTAGTTTTTAACTTTTGCCGACGGTAATTTAAGTATGTCATTTAATGGTAAAATGAACTTGAGATATATTCATTAAAAAAGATTATCTTTAATTGTAAGTTAATACGATAAAGGTACTTGAAATAAGTATAATCACTTTTTTTTTAATATTATCTATCAACCTTTAGTATTTTTTTTTTTCTTTTCCTCAATTTATTCTTACATCAAATAGAAGTCACGTGGGTTTTGCATTGTATCAGCAAATAATTTTGATATCACGACAATTCTTTTGATAACATTTTACTGATTGTGATGTTGTCGTAGAAGTTTACGGTTGTATTTAAGATTAGTCGACCTTTGATATTATTTCTTTATCTACAATTTAGAATAATGTATACTTTGAGCACGTGTATTTTATGAATTGTATAATAGTCTGAGTACAGAAAGGCGAAGTATTATACATGTAAGAGTGCGGGAGTTACAAAAATCACATGATGTTAAGTACACTCATGTCCATAAATTAAGGATAATGAAGTTCAGGCAAAGAAAGAGACAGAAGCAAAACAAATTTGACTTATTTGTAAAGTCTATTTATTAAACAAAAGGTAAAGAGCAAAAAAAGATGCTATATGTTTGACATAATTAATAAAAATTGCGATTTTTACTCCTGGAGCCAATTTCAAAAAAGAACCTATTTACAAAAAACAGTATAACATGGTTAATATGGAGTATGTCTCCCGGACGATGCAATACAGGCCTTACAACGTCTAGGCATGCTGAGTATCAAATTATCAATCTGATCTTGGGGAATATTACACCACTCATCAAGCAATGCCCTCCGAAGTTCCGGTTGACAGGTGGAGGGGGTTACGGGCTGCAATTCGTCGGCCAAGCATATCCCACATATGCTCTATTGGATTCAAGTCCGGCGAGTATGCTGGCCAATCCATACGGGTGATAACCTACAATTGAAGGCACTCGTCTACAATGTTTGCACGGTGAGGATGGGCGTTGTCATCCATAAACAGAAATTCAGCACCCATGGCGCCCCGAAACAAACGTACATGTTGTTCCAGAATGACATCCCGATAGATGTGGCCTGTCATCGTTACACTCTGAACATGCAGGTCAGTTCTGGAACCAAGAATAATTCCTCCCCAAACGAGCCATCCTGCACCACCGTAACGGTGTCGTTCAATGGTGTTCTCTTGGTGATAACGGGTACCTGGCGCTCTCCATATGAAAGTCCGGCGAGAATCAGACTGCAAACTAAACCTGGACTCATCGGAAAACATCACACAAGACCACTGTTGCGGTTTCCACAATGCATGCTCTCTACTCTAGGTTAATCGCAGGCGACAGTGAGTTGTGGTAAGTGGAACACATCTGACAGGCCTACGAGCATATAGACCAATGTGCCCTAAGCGTCTGTACACGGTCTGTCTTGAAACTGTCGTACCGGTAGCCGAAGAGAGCTGACGAGACAGGTCTGATGCTGTGCTCCGTCTGTTTCTTTTGGCAGTAACTGCTAAATACCGGTCCTCATTCGGCGTTGTAATTCGGGGGCGACCTGTGCTGTAACATCTACTCACATTACCATCATCTTGGAATCGTTGCCAAAGCCTGGAGATGACACTCTGGGCGATTCCAAGTTCCTCGGATACTTCCAGCTGTGTACATCCACATTCCAGTCGTCCGATAATTCTACCACGTAAAAATCCTCCAAATGCTTTCTTTGTGCCATAACTATGCGGTTATTGCACTGAAAGGTTTTAAAGCGCTTGTGAACAATTTTACTTCTTTGCCACCATTCCTTATATACACCCCTCTCTTACACTCTCGTCATTGTGACGTACTATCCGCGCCATCTGGTGATTTCCTGTAATTTGCATATTCTTCTTCAAGATGTGTGTGATAATTCTACAGGTGAAATTTTCATTTTGGAGTTCAATTTCTGTGTGATTCTGAATTATCCTTAATTTATGGACATGAGTGTAAATGAAATAATTGTACTTGTTTTTATCTGCATGATGCAATAAGGATAGATGTTATTTCAATAAGGATGTTTTTTTAATGTGTACTTTTAATTATATTTAGCAATTACAGATTGAATATTATTGGTTAATAAACAATTACAGAGTACAATTTTTTTTTTTATAAAGATTAGTACCCATCACAACATGTTTCATTTAACATATTGATATATATATCACAGTAATGATGTGTTTTATTATCTCTCATGTAATTTACAAACTTAAAAATGGGAGGTGAAATGGCCTCATAAGTGGAATAGCCTAGGGCCTCTTTTCATCTAAATCCGGCCCTGATTATGCCAATTGGGCCACGAGAGATAAGTCTATGGATGAAATAATCTCGGTTATTCAGAGAAAGATGTATAAGATTTAAAATTATAGATAGAAATGAATTTTGCCGAAAGTTTTCCCATCATTTGTAATTTATTAATTTTCTCGTGTGTAATTCCTAACATGACGGAAAAGAACTCCAAAAGAATTCTTTCTTTATTCCTTTCATATGTGTATAAATTAATCTTCTATATATCTATTGCACGTGTAACGAATATTTTCAAGGCAAATAATTGCCTTGAACAACTTATTGCCAAATTTAAAATTTCAATAAAAATATTCCTAATGCGCAATGAAGGCAGATAAGAAAATGTTAGAAAAATATTTTTTTATAACAGTTTTGCAATTTTTACGAGCTTTTGATTTGCAACAAGCTATAATTATTGGAAACTCCTTTTACAATGCTAATAATACAGATACAGAAATCTGTTCTTTATGAAAGCAAATATATGAGATGCTAGCAAAATCTTACAGTCCATTGCAAACCTATAAGCCATTACATTATAAATGAATATATATTTGTCTTTTTAAAAAATTTAAATGCATTGGTGTGCAAAATTTTGCACACATGCCAGTAGTAGGCCGAGGTTTCAGAGGGACGGAAGTGACGTCTCTAGAAAAGGCGCTCAACCGTAAGTGACGTAAAGGAAGGGATAACTAATGAAAATACTTAAATTCTCCCCACATCACTTCCGGTTGTGCGCTTCTCTAGTGACGTCATTTCCCTCCCCATCAAACCTTCGCCTACTACTCATGTCTGGACTGATTAATGGGATAGAGATTTCTGACAGTCACAGTCAGAGTGCTTGGTTAGAATTACCAAGGCTTTTGCACACATACAGGGAAGTTGGCAGTTACCTTAACATATATTCCCTTGACAGTGTAAGTTGAAAAATATTTTGAGAGCACTTTAACTTATTTTAATGTACTGGTTATAGAGAACATATATTGGGAAGAGAAACCTTGACAAATTCTGTGTTTCTATTGTTATTTATACTACTGTGTTCAAAAGTAAGACCAATTCCCGGGGCTAATGGAATTTATTTATTTTTCTTTTTCAGGTTATTGGCACTGTCTTTGACATCTGTGTCAAAATGTCAAAATATTCATTAAACTTTGTCAGACGCTAAAACTGATTCCGGCGATTTTGAAATGTCTGAATTCATTGAGCAAAGAACTTGCATTCAATTTTGTTTGCGGGAAACGTATGGAATGTTGCATTCGGTGAGCATTCCTATATCGTAAAGAAATGTTTACAAGTGGTATAAGTAGTTCAAAGAAGGCAGAGAACACGCTGAAGACGAAGAGCACTCTGGTCGACCATCAACCTCGACTGACGAAGCTCATGTCCAAAAAATTAAAGATTTGGTGCTTGCAAACCGTCGATTTACGATTAGAGACCTTCCTGATGATGTTGGAATTTCAAAACGATCGATCAATTCCGTTTTGGGCATCAAACACGTCAAATCTCGATTGGTACAGAAAACACTGAATGCGGAAGCTCACACTGCATTGATTCTTCGTGATTTTTCGCCAAAAATGAAACCCATATCGTTCCACAAACCACCGTATTCACATCGTGCGACTTCTGTTTATTCCCTAAACTCAAAAGAACACACCGGGGACACCGTATTTGAATCGATTGAAGAAATTTAACGTGAATGGGCGATCGCACTTTGGAAGGTCATCCCCTGATGATGACTTTTTAACATGCATTGAGGATTGGAAAAAACGTTGGCATAAGTGCATTGCATCCTCAAGGATTACTTTGAAGGCGATGAGATAAATTTGAAGAATAAATAAAGAGTTCCTGAAGAGAAAAAAATAATTGGTCTTACTTTTTGGGCACAGTAGTAATATGAAAACTTTTAAAATGGTTTTTATAAAAGCTAGTTTTCCTAAGATAGTAAGAGAAAATTACATATACTGCAAAACTTTTCTCAAGATAATAATGTATATATAGTTATTTCGTGTTTCATATTTATTTATTTTTAAATCCAAAGTCAATTTTGGGAACAAGAAAGAAGTTGCAATTTCTATTTGAATGAGGAACGTAAACATAAGACCTTTGACCAGAGTGTAGCTTGTCTTTAGGATAGTTGCAAATGGAAAATATATTTTTAGGGTAACTGCCATCTGCCCCGTATTTGCGTAAAGACATTTGTAAGTGTTTTGAAGAGATTGTATGAACTGCAAAGAAAAGCGGTAAAGCGGTAGCAAACAAAGCTGCAAGCAAAAACGGTAGCTTTTTAAAAATATTATGAGTGTTACTTATAGAGCTCATATCGCTTCTTATCAAGTCATAGAACTAATGGAAAAAATATGAGAGCTCATATTTTCGGTGAGTCACTTATTTTACCTGCATGCAGAAAAATAGTCATGACAATGCTAGGAAATGAAGCATCAATAAAAATAAGCAAGATGCATCTGATAATTGATTCAATGCACCAACTAACTATAGCAGACTGTAAATTGGTGCATTGTATAAATATCTTCTGATATCGTGAAAATGTATGTTGTAATAAACTTCCGTATTGAAATTTTGCATTGTAAGTTGTTGAATCAACATATAATACTAACAAAGCTCAAATCTTAGCTTCCATTTTAGTAATGAAGATCAAATAGTAAATTTTTTTTTTTTTTTTTTTTTTGAAAAAATGAAGTGTGTCTACAAACGCTGAGGCTGTTTTTAACATTTGAATAACTGCCTTGATAAATGGCAGTTAAAATAGAAGTCGCGTAAAAGCTTTTGTTCAGATGGAGGCCCTTTCATAATAATGTTAAGAAGCATAATTTTTGTAAAAAAAAAAAATAAGAATATTATCGTAACACATCCGCTCATGTCAAAGACAAGAATGCAATTGATTTCGTGTTTGGCTCCGAGAACCTCACCACCATCGTGACGTCAGAACATACTATGATCGATAATCTATCTGACTGGATAAATTTACTGCCCTATACACCTACAGAAACATATATACATATATATATATATATACATACATACATACATACATATATATATATATATACATACATACATATATATATATATATATATATATATATACATACATACATATATATATATATATACATACATATATATATATATATACATACATATATATATATATACATACATATATATATACATATATATATACATACATATATATATACATACATATATATATATATATACAGTGGATAAAAAAGTATTGGCAATTGCCTATAAATGATCATATTTGCTAACAAAGTATGTTTACAAATTTTATTTTAACATAGCGATTACAGAAGGAGAAAAAAACAAACAAATAGAACGAAATTTTCATTTAAATTTTTTTTAGTCAAAATCTACGAGAAAATCCAAAATTTACACGATAAAAAAGTATTGGCAAAATTATGAAATTGACAAAATTATGAGCGAAAACAAAATCAGTATATGTTTAGTACTTTGTATGCATACCTTCTGCATCTATAACAGCTTGTAATCTATTTCTCATAGAGGAAACTAATGTCTTTGTTGCACTGTTGGGAATTTTGTGCCACTCTTTTGCAAAGAGTAAACGTTTGAAGTCGTCTTTACTTGAAATTCTTATGTTTCTTGATTTCTAGATCCAGCAGGTGCTATAAGTTTTCAATTGGATTGATGTCAGGCGATTGAGGTGGGGTTTTTAATTTGCGAGGAGCATTGTAGAGTAGCTATTCACGGGTGAGATTCGCTGTATGCTTGGGGTCATTGTCTTGTTGAAAACGAATGATGTTCCCAAGACAAGATTTTTTGGGCACTGGTTTTTAAGTTATGGCGCAAAATGTCAATGTATGTACGTGCTGTCATAATACCATCAATAAAATGCAGGTTGACAATTCCATTAGCTGCCATACAGCCCCAAACGAAGACGCTGCCTCCACCATGTTTTACAGTAGCAGTTAAATGGTGCTTTTTCAATTCAGTATTTGGCCTGCTCCACACATATCGTCGTTCATCACTGCCGAAAATGTTAAACTTTGATTCGGCGGAAAAATAACTGTGTTCCAAAACTCTTCAGATAACTCAACGTGGGATTTTGCGAAATCTAACCTCTTTCTCCTATTTATTTCGAGATGAATGGTTTCTTTCTAGCTGCCCTTCCATAATAACTTCTCTCGTGTAAAACATTCCGTACAGTCTGTAAGTTGAAAGTCTTTTGCGAAGTGAAAGCAACATCTCTAGCTATCTGGGGTGCACTTATTTTAGGGTTTTTCTTAACCTTGTTAATAATGACACGTTCTTCTCTTGTAGAAAATATTCGACGTCGTCCATTTCTAGTCTTTTTTCCGCTGATCCTGTTTCCTTGAACTTTTTTACAACACTTCTGACAGTAAATAAACTTATATTGAACTGCACTCCTATAGCACAATAAGTTAAACCTTCATTTCTGAGCCTAATAATCGTGTTTTTAACACTAACGTACAACTCCTTCGATTTCGAAGTCATTTTACTGCAGTAATCGCAAAATAATGCATAGACACTTTTGAGTAGTTTTGCAGACTTTATACCGGTAGAGTTTCTTATCAGTCGAAACATGTAACTTTTCAATGTAACAAAATTTGCATAGCAGTTAAAACTTTGCCAATACTTTTTGACATGCAAATTTTCGTTTTTGAAAGGAAAATCGTAGAAAATGCAAATTTAAATAAATTTTTACTATTTTTATATATCTAAGATGTCTTGTATTTAATTACGACAGCTAAAATTGCATAACATTTTATTTATTTGTCAATATGAATAAATTAAGGCAATTGCCAATACTTTTTTACCTACTGTATATATACAGTAGAACCTCTGTAAGTCGAACTTCAAGGGAGACGCCAAATAATCTCCGAGTTTTCGACTTATGGAGGATTTCGACTTAATTTTGTAATGAAATATTCGGACTTGTAGATATTTAGATTCTTTCTAACTTTTGAGTTAGAGAGGTGAAATAAATAAAAGTTCAGTTACAGAGAAAATAAACATGTTTTTTTTGCAACTTAAAATTATATTATGTACTACAATAAAAAAATCTAAATAAATCAGAAACAATTTTTAAAAAAATAAAAATAGTATGTATTAAATGAGTCGTTATTATTATTAATTATTATTTCTTTTTGCTTTGACAATTCGATCGTTCTCATCTATAGCATTTTCTAATTTTGTCAAAGAGCAGACAATTCTTTTTCTTCCGAGTTGCTTTTTCATAAGAATTGGTTATTCTTATTTACTATATACTCCTACATTGTTTTCTAAGAAACAATGCCGTGCATTGTCGGCAAATCCTTAAAGTCGGTACTTATTTTTCTTCGAGCTATAGAGGTAATTAGTTTCAAATGATCGAGTTGTAAAGGTTGTAAAAAGATTGTAAAATCAAACATTGCTAATGTTCGAGATGCAGAGGTCCATTTTTTTTTTTTTTTTTTTTGAGTTACGGAGGGAAAATATATACCCAAATGGCTTGTGGGGATTGACTCAGTATTTTGACTTATAGAGGGTTGAATTTCGAGTACTGGAGCTTTTGGGGCTTGAAGGGAGGAGAAAAAAAAAAATTTTCGAGTTGTGGAGGTTTTCGACTTAAAGAGGTTCTACTGCATATATATATATATATATATAATGTTGTATTTTTGCCTTAATTTTTGTTAAGATACAAATACAGTAAAATGAAATGTATATTATTTTTATCTAGCCTCTGCTATGTGGACTCTGTAATCCGCTAAGTATCCGGTCCCATAGACGTTAGCTTAATCAGTTTACTGTAATCAAAATATGTGAAGTTGATTGCGTTTGTTGTTATGAAGTTGTTATGTTATAGTAGATAGTTGTTATGAGGGACATGATGGCCGGATGGCTAGCGCTCTGGGAGTTCGGTATCGGGTTCAAATCCCTGCTTTGCCTATGGATGTGTGTAGTGGTTCGAATCCACTTTAAACCGTGGGTCCCGGTCAAAATAGGATCGTAGAGCGTTGCGGGGGCATTGTTCCGCGTCCGTGACTTACCATCAAGTTACACGGAACATCGAACAGTGAGTAACATCGGTACAGCTCTTATGGCGAAGATCACGGTCTATTTGCCAGCTGCATTAGAAGACAAAAAATAGTTGCTATGAAATATAAGTCGCTGGTTTTTTTTGCCGTAGTTTTTATTAAAATTCAAATGTAATGCAATGAAATGTATATTTTTTTTATCTAGGCTCTTCTATCTGGAAACTCCATAATCCGATAAGCATACGGTCACATAGATTTTGAATAAATAGGCAACTGTAAACAAAATATGTGAAAGTGTTTGCGTTTGTCGTTATGAAAGATCGATAGATAGTTGTTATGAAAAATATATGTATATAATGTTGTATATTTATGATAATATTTATTAACATTTATTAATATTTATTTAAGAGAAAAAAATATATATAATGTTGTATTTTTGCCTTAGTTTTTATTAAAATATAAATTCAGTACAATGCAATGTATATTTTTTATCTAGCCTCTGCTATCTGGAAGCACTGTAATCCGGCAAGTATTCGGCCCCATAGATGTTGGATTAATCGGTTCTACTGTAATCAAAATAAGTGAAGGTGATAGCGCTTGTTTCTATGAAAGATAGAGACAATCAAAAAAAATATTTTTTATTTTTATTTGAACGAGCTTTTTTTTGATGAACTTAGATGAAAACAATGTTTAGCTTCTTACATAAAAGCAAATGAACGATCGTTTATTTCTTTTTAAGACAAAAAGAAATAACAAATATGAATGCAAAGCATTATTATAAGCAAAAGGAATGTACCGACAGCGACTGAGAATTGCAAGGTATTCCAAAGTTCTTGGTTATCTAAAAATACACAAAAGAATGCAAAGTTATAAAGAGTAGTGCTACAAAAATCATATAAAAATTTTATCTATGCAATTATTACTTTCATCCTAAATAAAATATAGCAATATGTATCAATATACATCTGAGGAAAATTAAAAAAATACATAATAAGAAAAAATATTAAAAAATTTTTTTTTTTTTTTTAAAAAAAAAAAAAAAAAAAAATTTTCTGAGAAAGCGGATAATGATGTCAACAATTTTCTTTATTGGTCTCCTTGACTTATTTAATTACTTAACTATATTCAAAATTAGTTTTCTATATTTTATTAAGCCTTTAAGCAATTTAAACATTCTTGCAGGCCATTTAAGCATTTCTTAGACGAGAATCGTTCTAATATTCTGCGGAGTTATGTTTCTTTTTTTTAAATAGAAACTTAATGTGCTAAATAGTTCATACTAACTAATAAAAATATTTTTCAATTAAATACATAAGTCCACTGCAAAATAGTACCACCAAAATATTATTTACAAAAAAATGTAAATGTTAACTTACTGTTTTGTACGTAAACATTACGTATTTTTATAAATATTTAGACTATATTTTTTTTTTAGTTAAATAATTTCATGTAAAGTTCCATGCAGAGATAATCTCTGTTATAAATATGAGATTATCTTTTCAAAAATATATTTCTTTTTAAAAAATTGTTTTATATTATTAAATTTATTTTACTGAGAATTATTTCATTTTGTAAAGTTATTATCGAAAAATTAAAAGAGTGTACTATTTATTGGAAAAAATATAACAAATAAATAATAAAAATATTTTTTACCGGATTTTTTCTGAATCTTGTTTTTCACAACGAAGTCCAGTATATCCTTCATAACATCTATGTTGAGAAAAGAAGCATTTTATTTAAGCTGAATTATTTAGAGCAAATATATATTCTATTTAAAGACAAATAATGCAGGAAAATGTTGAAAAATAATATAATTAAAACATGTTGCAAGCATACTAATATGTAATTTATTTTAAATATTAGTATTTGTTATTATTTCTCGTTTAATAACAAACGTGATTATTAAACGAATTATGTTGCTGTTGTTGTTTTTATCCCACTTGGCTGGCCAAGCCCACGAGCCCATACGTACTCATGATTGAAGGGGAAGGAAGCAGCCTGTTGTGATGGAGCACCCGTAGGTAGAAGTCTGCTTTGGCTTTGACGCTCTTACAGTCATAGGAGACCGGGACATACGGCTTAAAGTGGATTCCGAACCACTACAAACATCCATGGCACCGCCGGGATTCGAACCCACAACCTGTGGCATCGAGCGCCAGACACTCGGCCATTCAGGTCCCAAATTTGTGAATGCCAACGGCACGCGGTGTTCCCAGGTGGTCACCCACCCATGTACTGACCTGAGCCCAATGAGGCTTGACTTCGGTGATCTAACGAAAACCGGTATATTCAGCATGGTATGGCCGTTATTTGGCTTCAAACGAATTATAAAACAAACTTTATTATAATTCGTTTCTTGTATGTGAATTTTATTGAAAAACTCATTTGTTCCTTAAGAAAAAAATAATAAGATTGCATATCATATACTGTTAAGTTAGGAAACATATGTATATCTGAAAAATATTAGAAGTAAATTTCTGAGTAATTTACTATATAACTGAAGGATAGTGTTATTCGCGTCCGTATCATATCTTCGTACTTGACACTTGCCATATATCACTATTTTATATTAGTGCTTTTTGGTCAATGTAACATATCATGTTGAAAACACTGTTCGAAGTGTTAAACTGTCATTCCCAATTAATTTAATAGGCTAATTAGGTGTAAAAAAATTTCTAGAGACATATTTTTATATTATTTTGGGTTTCACTGTACTTTGTATATTTTGATTAAGCTAAGTAAAAAAAAATATCGTATTTTGTGGTTTTCCTGATTTTTTTAGATAACAGTGTGTAAATATTTTGATTAACCTTTCTCATTTTAACATTTTTATTTAGAAAAAGTAAGCATAATTTTAAGATTTTGTAAAAGTTGTATACAAAAAAAAAAAAAAAAAAAAAAATACAATTAAATTATACAATTAAAAAACAAAATAATACTAATACGATTAATATACAAATACAATACAACAAAATTACAATTAATATACAGATACAATACTACAAAAATACAATTAATATACAAATACTACAAAATACAATATTAGAATTTATTTAAAATGACACCAACATTCAAATCAACTCACTTTGCATTCATATATGTTTGACCAAGTACTTGACACTTGCCATAAACATTTGTCTTCATTACATAATTTGAAATAATATACAATATTAAAATGAAATATGAAAATTTTATATAAATTATAATTAAACTAAAAATTAGTAAAACATAAATAATTGTAATGTTTACTTAAATCCTACACTGCATCATTATTCAAAAAATAAAATTTAAATAACTGTTTTTCGATACAGCAATGATTTAAAAAATTTCTAAACGAGACTTCATCCCAAACTATGCACTCAGTTAATCTAAAAAATTATTTTATTTTTTATGTCAATTCTCAAATTTTTTTAATATATTAAGTATTTAACAAGTGATAAAAACTTTTTTTCAAAGTCAATTCCTATTTTTTTTCACCTATTGCAGAAAGTCCTTTGTAAATAACTTTTATTGATTTTTTAAGTTTATTTGGCGCCATCTATTGGTAAATATATGCAACTTAAATCTAAAAAAAACAGCAACTAAAATTTAATTACGGAATTAATATTTGAAAAAGTGTATTAACATCAAGTGGCATCCACCACAAGGTCAAAAAAATGTATTTGAAGTTGAGTTTATGAAGAAAAGTTTTTTAAACGATTGAAAATTTGAACAAGATATATAGGCACAAACTGACGCTATAACATATATATTTCATGCCAAAAGTCTAGCCAACTGGCAGAATACATTAATTATAAAACACCGCATTTTTTATATAGTAAGAAAAGTAACGTAATTAAAACGGGAAGGGAAAAGAGAAATATGATTTCACTGAAAAAAATTCCCAAAAAATATGAAGATTTTATGATGCATTATTAGACGAATATTAAACTAAAATAACTCTTATAATGCACTGTGCATTTCAAACCATATATGCTTTTTGATTATTTGATATGATTTGTATACTTATAATAACTAAAATTCAATGGTAATTCTGAACCAAATAAATATGTTGTTAAAAGAAAATAATTTTCATTATAATTTCAAACATTACCAATGCAGTATCCATAAATTTGAACATATCCAA